>SNQJ01S0155528.1:0-22429 GCA_010110895.2 Picea sitchensis | reverse complement strand
TGAATGGAAATACAGTAATCCTTTAAGAGAGATTTCAGCCATAAGAATCTGCTAGCAGTCTGATAGAACCTACAAAATGGTGGACTCCCAAGCAAAACTTAGTATGAAAATACCCAAAAGAGGCAAGAAACGTCATAATACATTATCAAAAGGAAATTGTTTCACCCGATCAGAGTATAACTTCCAACACAAGGTCATCGTGCATAAAATTAGGGAACCCATACAAGAAAGTAGAGGGACAACGAAAATGCTAAGAGTAAAATACCTATACGTTAACCCGAATAAATGCCTGTGCAAAATTTTTGAAGTCAGAAACAAGAAGGCGGAGCACTGAGTATTTTTCATAAAGAGTTAGAATAAAAAAAATGATAAGTTTACTTATTCAGGGCCGAGAATAGTCCAGGGAGTTAAGAAAATAATAGCGACAATGGGAAAGACCTTCACTAAAAGTCATAAAAGTTTTACAATACATAGTGTTTTCTTCCACTATAATGAAACCCCGAAGGTTCCATCCAACTACTAGAACATTGGAGCATTATGGACTTACCAGGGAAATCGGGTAGATTTGCATACTTCCACCGGGAAAAAGTTTCTCCAAGTCATCGACCTCCCTCACAGAGAAAAACACAGAGCTACTTCGGTGAATTCATGAAAATGAAAACTCACCTAGTCATATAAACCCTTACTATGCAGCGTTAATGGTGGTAGTACGAGGACTAGTTCGATCCATGTGATGGGTGTAACGAATCTCATATTTACACAAAAAAAATAAAAATTGTTAAACAATTTCTTGGTGGAAAAAGGGGTTCTAGTTATGCAACTATGTTGTCGATTAGTTAGGAAATTCTATAACAATACTTCACTTTAAAGTTCCATTACAAATTCCTTGATACAACTCTTAAATTCCCTAGAAACCATAAGGTTTTCCTGTTCGTGACAAGCATAGAAGGTTATGAGGAATGGTCCCCAAGTTTATTAGGTAACTCTGTTAAGTATACCTATAGGTTGCGCATACACGATGTAACTCATTTTTATAAAATAACCCAATCCTTCAAGTTCATGCACATATCCACCTATGGTGTTATGGTAGGAATTCCATAATTAGTTCTTAATCGTAACAGACGGGGGGGTTTGGATTTTCTCTTACACCAACCAGCTAACCTAACTACCAAGTCTTGGTTAATTTGTAGTTATTTAGAAATGACGGTTGATGGCATGAAAGTATGAGATTCCAAAGGCCAGTGCGATGTTGACAGCTAGGATCTAATTGTTGTCTTGGATTTACACAGGGTGAAAAATAATGGTTTAAATCGAGTTATGGAGGTGTCCCATCGAAATCCTTCTTTAAGTGTACAAGAAGGATTATTGTCACCAAAGTTTACAGTTATATAACTTCATTTAAGGCCGCCTACGAATTCCCTTGTAGTTACTTGCTCCATACCCCAAGGTGTCATATTCACTCTGCCATTGTCACATGGAAATCCATCCTATGCACTCCCTGCATTTACCACGAGGCAACAAGTCACTGCTTAGGGTTAGAATAGGTTTGTCTCTTTGTCATTCCCGATTCTTCACGAAGAGGGTCAGCATACCCCAATTTAAGGGGCGAAAACAGTCATGAGTGAAGGAAGTTTCCCATGGTGTAACTACCAGCGTGACCCTCGGCTCTGGTAAGTATTATAAAACAAACTACAGAGATAGATAAACAAAACGAAGATGTAAAGCTTCAGAATTAATGTTAGGAGTTCTGGTTTTTTTGTCAGTTTCTATAGTGATTTCCTTTCTTCTGTTGTGCTCTACCTTGCAGTGATTTCTTTGCAAAACTTTCAAAAGATCTCCTATTGTCCTAGGAAAATGATTTCCTCCCCAGGATTGTCAATATCCATTACTGGTTAGGTGTTTGGATCCCTCTGTATTATTCACTGGAGTCTTTCATAGTTAGGGTTGTTTGAAGCATAGGCCTCTCCTCCAATAAGTGATGCACCTTGGTTTTTCTCTTTATTTTATAAAGTTTCATAGTGAAAATCCTAAGTCGTAGTATACATACCGACTTGTTATTAGTTATTCTTATTATCATCTTTCTAAAAGAATCTTGCAAAGGTAGGTTGGTTCTGTATAAGATTCAAAAGGAAGTCGACTCTTTCGTTTTGATAGGTAATATGTCATATTTTCTTTTGTCTTCCCTGAAATGGATGGAGTCACTATCCTGTAGATTTACCAGGCTCTCGGTTGGTCCCTCTATTATCATTGTCGTCTTTTGTTTCCATGATACCCTGAAAAATTTAACTGCAACTCCTGTAGCACAACTTTCTGTGTGTATCATGAAGCTATGTCATCTTGATGGGGCGGTAGTGTATCTCTGTACTTTGAACACTATAATGCGATGAATCTGCTATTAATATTGATTTTGTATATTTATTTGTTACAATTTTTTATTCATAACTGATTTAGACTTAACCCTTTAATCTTCTAGATATGCTGTGTGAAACGTCTATAGTATTACTTCAGTTTCTTCTTATAGAAACTTTTGTACTTTTTTCAAAGTAATGGTTTTGTTATAAGACTTGCTATTGTCACTAAAGGTGGGCCTTGTTGTTGCGAGGACCCATCATATATGGTACTGCATTCTCCTCCCTCAACCCAAACATCTATACATATAACAGGTGATGGGGCAAGGATTCGAACCCATACATGAATAATATAAGTATCTTCTTAAGAGGGGAAACCTCGATTTAACTCCTATAGTATTTTTGCAATCTACTTCTTCTGGATTCTTATTTCTTGAATAAAAGCTAAAGTTTACTGGATTTTATTTATGTGCAAGGTATTCATCCACACAAGTATCAGATACCAGTCACTTCCCCTGCGCAAAAGTTATTCGGGTTCCAAACCTTTCACCCCTTGGCTAACTCTACAGGTTCTACTGTTGGCTAAGGGAATCATGATTCAACTAGCTCTGGTGTATCTAGCATTGTGTCTATTGTAGCGCTTGTTCGAGTAAACCCTTGGCTCGTCCTTCCATTAATGGAATAATTCTAGTTCCTGTATAAGTATTGAATCTTTAAATAAGTAAAGAGTCTGGTCAACTGTATAATATACTTTGTTTTCTTTAATTATTAGGAGACGACCTATTCAAATTTGTTTGAAAGTTAATCTATGTCAAATAAATTATGTCTTTTAAATTCGGATGTTGTATTTATTATTTGTGTGGTTTGACTTTATACTATACCATTGGTCTACCCCACCCTAGAAAGAAAAGAGTTTCCAAAGTTTAACAATGGATTTATTGTTATGTTTGGCCTTCTGTGTTCATTTTTAAAAATGGAATGATCATATATCGGTTGTTTCTTTAACTAGAGCATTCCCACTCTTTCACAATTTAATTCCCATTATGACTGTGTTTCTATGAAAGATTTATAATATTCAGAGCATAGGAGAAAGTTCTTACTAAAACATACATGCATATAGTTATATACACATGTTTGTCTATGTAGTCATTATATTTTTGTATTTCTTTATCATGCCTACCAATAGTAATTAGATATATACTTGTTACCAATCTATCGTGAAATTCTATTGACTCACAGTGGCTCAAGCTCTATACGAAGTGGTAGATAGCATCCCTAATTCATTTATACATAAGAATTTGCACTTGCTAAAAATACTTACTTCATTTATTTAGACTAGTTTCAATCTGTTCATGCCTAGATGTAGACACCATAAATTTTAATGTACAAGAAATATCTCTATTTTAACGGAAATCCAATTACAGATAGAAGTTACCTCTATAATTTAATCACAAAAATCTATTTGATTATTCTAGGAAGAAATCAAATAAATTCCTAGTTTTCTTACCGATTCTAGTTCAATCATAAGGACTGCCCAGAAAGTGATATCAAAAATAATTTATAAAACTGTTCTATAGGAATTTGTACTGCACATATTCATATAATCGAACTATTTTTTCTCAGACTATTATATCCATACATAATTTAATAATTATGCTACTTCTCTAACTAATTCCTTCCACAGAGATAGAAATAATTCATTTTAGATGCAATTCAAAACATCTCAACAGACATGTGGTAAACCAAACAGATGTATTACAACAATTAGAAGTAAACACTCAATCAGATAAGGGAAGATTGCATTTCTGAAACAGCTCGCTGGAAGACAAAAGGAACAACCACGTTCCTCCCAACCATAGAATAGGGCAGCCAAACTACTTACCTAATTCACCCCCTAGCATGACCATGAACCCATGAGGGTGAACTCAGAACCTCCTCCTTAGAAATATCTCTCAACTTCTGTAGAGTCCTATTGCCTGACACTCAATCAATAGTGTTCATAACAGGAAGAAAAAAATATAGTAGTCTCATTTCCCGAATACTCGACAACGTTCTGCCTCCTCACATATGCTATTTATCAATAAAATATTTTTGCCTAGGTCTTTTTCCCTCCCCTGGGAATTTTCATATCTTTCTAAATCCCTGATTTTCAAGGGCCGCCAATGGCCAAATCCTTGATTTTCCACTTGTAACAATCAACCCAGAGGTAGTTCCAACATGTTCCCCACTCATGGAGTCATGGTTAGCTAAATTTAACATGGTTGTTCCATTTTTCCTCCTACAATAAATAAAATAATGTTTTGTTTACATACAAGTGTCATAGTCAAATAGTTATTTAGATCAGATCAAGTCTCTTCCCAACAATCATAATAATTAATTACAATTTATCAAATTCAAAATTCAGATTTTCCATAAATGGCAAAAATTTTCCAAATTTGAATTTACTAAAAACGAGATAGTTTTCTAACAAATTTTGAATTTAGAAAATACTTTATTTTGGGGGATGTCACATCCTTTCCCCCTTCAATAAAACACTATCCTCAGTGTTCGTTCCTTTCTTGGAACAAGATTGGATGAGATTTCTGCAAATCTCTCTCCAACTCCCAAGTGGCCTCCTCAGGACTAAAGTGCTTCCATTGCACTTTTACCTGAGCGAAGATTCTATTCCGAAGTGTTATTTCTCTCTGGTCCAGAATGCACAGGGGCTCCACCTTAAACTCGCCTTCTTGTTCCACCTATACCAAGTTCCAATTGATCATATGAGTAGGGTCATGGACATACTTTTTCAACAAGGAAACATGAAATACATTAGGAATTATTAAATTAGCTCGGAGTGCAAGTTGGTAAGATATGGATCCAATTCGAGTTAATATCTCGAAGGGCCCACAAAACTTGGGTACCAACTTGGCACAGTTCCCTAGTTTTAGCAAACTGTTTCGAGATTTGACTTTTAAGTAAACATGGTCTCCCACTTGAAATTCTAAGTGTCTTCTTTTCTACTCCGCATAGCTTTTTTGTCTATCCTGTGCCTCTTTTAAGTTTTGTTGCACCCTTCTTACCATACTTCCCATTTCTTGGAGAATTTATGGTCCAAGCATGAGTCGGTTAATTAGATCATCCCAACTAATTGGCATCGTTCACGTTCTTCCATATAGTAGCTCAAAGGGGCTCAATTTAGCCGAAGTTTGGTACCCATTGTTATATGCAAACTCTACCAAGTCCAAGTAGTCTTCCCACTTTCTCAGTTTGGTCCTTACGTACATGCAAAGCGTATCTTCTATGATCTGATTTGTTCATTCAATCTATCCATCCGTTTGTGGATGGTAACTTGTGATGAAATTCAAATTAGTATTTATCCCTGCAAACAATTCTTTCCAAAAAGTGGACATAAATTTTACGTCTCTATTTGATATCACCGTTTTAGGAACACCATGCAGTCTAAAAATTTCTTTCATAAATATTTCAACGATATTTATAGCTTTAAAAGTAGATTTCATGGGGATAAAGTGTGCAGACTTACTGAGTCTATCAATTACAACCATGATAGAGTCGTTCTGTTTCAGAGTTTTGGGCAAACCTGTAATAAAGTCCAGCAATATGGTCTCCCATTTCCATTCAGGTATTGGTAATGGTTGTAATAGGCTAGTTGGATGCTGGTGTTCGACCTTTACCTATTGACAATCCTAGAACCTAGCCCAGTATTCTGCTATTTCTCCTGTCATATTAGGCCAATAGAAAAGTTTCCCGAGTGTTGTTATCGTCTTATGGTATCCTGGATGACCAGAATACGGTTTCTTATGCACTTCATCAAGGATTGTTATCTTTAACTCTATTGAATCAGGTATGTAAACACTGCTTTTAAATCGTAGTAACCCATTTTTATCGATACTCAGGTCTAGTTTGTTTGAGTTTGTTGTAGTGTCATGTAATTATGCCACTAACTTAGTGTAATTTTCATCATTAATACCTTCCATCCTTATTCATTGTTCCAGATCACTTTTTTCCCTGCTGACGTTTATCTCAAATATCCCATGGACTCTTCTTCTTAGAGCATATGCTACCTTATTTTCCTTACCTTTGATATGTCTTACCTCAAAGTCAAATTCACTCAAAAAGGCTAGCCATTTTGCTTGCCTTGCATTAATATCTGGTTGGTTAAACATGTACTTCACCCCACTATTATCTGTCAATAGTAGAAACTTTCTGCCCATTATGTAGTGTCGCCACATTTTTAAGACGTGTATTACTGCTGCCAATTCTAAATCATGAGTGACGTAATTTTGCTCATGTTCCTTTAACTTCTGGGACTCATAGAAAATAACATATGCTTCTTGAGTTAGGACACCACCTAGTCCTTCTTTACTCACATTGACACAGATCGTAAAGTATTTATCTAGGTCTTCTACATTTAAAATGGGTGCAGTCATTAATAATTCCTTCAACTTATAAAAACTATATTGGCACTTTTGTGACATGTTAAACTTGGTCCCTTTCTTTTGTAATGTTGTGATGGGGTAGGCTATTTTGGAAAACCCCTATGGAAATCTACTATAATATCTAGTGATTCCCATGAATGACCAGATGTCCACTACATCCTTCGGTAAAGGCCATTCCATAATGGCTCTTACATTCTCAAGGTCAACTCCAATTCCCTCTACAGAAATTACATGTCCTAGGTATTGTATCTTCTTCTGATAAAAATCGCACTTATCGAATTTAGCATACAATTGGTGCTTTCTCAAATTTTGCAGGAAGATTCTTAAGTGTTCTTCATGTTCTTCTTCTATTTTTGAATATACTAGTATATCGTCAATAAAAACCAACACGAATTTGTTCAAGTATTGACTAAAAATACTATTCATTAAGCACATGAATGTGGCTAGTGTGTTAGTGTGTCGAAAGGTATGACCACATATTAGTAATGTCCATGTCTTGTTCGAAAGGTTGTTTTGCTTATGTCCTCATCTTTTATCCTAACTTGATGATATCCAGATCGTAAGTCCAACTTCGAAAAGATCTTTTCCCCACCTAGTTTATCGAATAGATCATTTATCCTAGGTAAGGGGTACTTGTTTTTAATGGTCACTTTGTTTAATTTTCTATAGTCGATACATAGTCTTAGAGTACTATCTTTCTTCTTCACAAAGAGAATGGGTGCTCCCCAAGATGAAACACTCGGTTTGATATATTATTTGTCCAATAACTCCTGCAGTTGTATTTTCAATTCTATCAATTCTGGTATACTTATTCGATAAGGTGATTTCGAGATAGGGGATGAACAAGGTAGTAGGTATATGGAGAAGTCTATATCTCTTCTAGAGGGTAATTCAGGTATTTCATCAACGAATACATCATTGAAATCGCACAAAACAACAAAGTCCTCCAAGTTAGGTTTGTCTTTCTTTTCTAACAAGTTTGTTACTTGGATGGCATAAACTTGGCATCCCTTTCTCATACATTTATTGAATTGCATCGCAGAAACTTGTCTAACTGATACCAGTTTTGGTATACCTTGGACTGTTCTAGTGGCATCATAATTGTATTTATAGTTAAGTGTCTTTGTATAACAATCTAGTACCGCCTTGTGCTTTTCCAACCAATCCATTTCTATAATCATATCATAAGATCCTAGTGGTCAGATTTTCAGGTTTGTCCTTATGTTTTGGCCATCTAAGCTCAACTCAAAATCAGAAATAAATTCAACTACTTTATTTTTAGTTCCGGTAGCTAGTTGTACCAGCCATGATTTTGCATGCTTCGTTTCTTAAGTTTATTTGACTCTACTATACCAGGAGTAATATAACTTAACATAGCTCCAAGGTCAATTAAAATAGAAATTTGAGTGGTATTGATTTTACCTTCGATTTCTACCACAGAGGACTCTTGGTCAGCTTGTCGACCATCTATGGATGGATTTATCTGATGTAGGCTTATGCCGACATCACCCACTATCGAGGCTTCCTGCAAGTTATGAACAATAGTTTTGTTTGCTGAACTTAAACATGGACAATTTCTCCTTAGGCGAGGTTCTCCACATTCCTAGCACTTTAATGGTTTGCGGTGGTTGTCCCCAAAATTCTTTGTTCCCAAATTTACCATTTTAAATATGCCTTGCGTATTTGGATGGTTGGAGTGAAAATATTTCTCGTAAATATTTTTGTTGCATTCCGATAAGGAGTTGGTTGGTATCCCTTCTTCCACTGGTTCATTCAATCTTGTTTCTTATCCTTCTAGGATTTGGTAAACTCTGCCCACTATTTATACTGGCCATAGCACATTCATTCTTTTCTGAATACTTCACTCAAGGATTTGGGGTTGTCAAACTCAATTCTGTCCCTATAGGACTGTTGTAAATAAATTAAGAATCGTTGGATTTTCACCTTATCCTCTCGGATGTAAGGTGCAAACCTTAGTAATTCCAGGAATTTATTTATAAGGTCCTCTATTGTCATTTTTCCAAGTCTTAACTCATAAAATTCTTTTGTTTTCCTTTCATACTAGCTTTTAGATAGGTACTGTTTCTTGAAATATTTCTTGAAATCGGACCATTCCATCTATTTTTCTTTTAATCCCTTTGCCAATTTTAGATCTTGCCAGTAGATGTTGGCCTTTCCTTTCATGTTTTAAATGGCCATTCTAACTTTCATATTGTTGGAATAGTTGTATATTTGGAAATATTTTTTGATATATAATAACCATGCTTCATCTTTATCACATGTTCTGTATTCCCCTTCAAATGTAGCAGGTTCAATCTTCTTGAATTCCCCTTCAAGATGATCTACTTGTTTCCTTTTTTTGTCTAGTTTTTTTTTATCTTTAGCTGAAGAGGTACCCTCAAATGAGTTGTCCTCTTTTTCTACTTCAGGACCAGAGTTCTTGGAGGCACTCTTACTGACCCCTTCTTCATGGTTATTTGTTGGATTACTGAGAGGGGGGGTGAATCAGTGATAGCGTAATTATAATCCATTTTCTTCAAATATTGTATCAATGTAGAATTATTATCCAATAATGAGTAGTAAGAAATAAACAATCAAACACATACACAATACACCAGTGTTTTACGTGGAAGCCCAAATCGGGAGAAAAACACGAAATGGTTTTTCTTATATGTCTTAAAGAATTACATTCATTGGAAGCACCAACTTCCTTGGTTTTCTAGCTGCAATTGGAAGGAGGCTCCAACCCCCTAGTTTCTCAGGCTACAACCTGAGGGAAGCTCCAACTCCCCAATTCTCTGGCTACAACCAGAATGAGGCTACAACCCGCAATGTTCTCCGGCTACAACCAGAAGGTGGCTGCAACCACCTGTCCTTGCCCCGTCTTGCCACCCCGAAGTAGAAGTAGAATGATGGAACCACTGTCACACTATCATTGTGAGATATACCACTGTAAACCTATACCATTAAATCTAAACCATGCATCAACCATGCATCCACCTGTACCTCAACATGTAATCAACCTTTACCATAAACAAGTGCATCAACCATGCACCAACCTGTAATCAACCTGTACCATAAACAAGTGCATCCAACCATGTACAAAGTATGTACCAATCATGTGTCAACTACTCATCAACTATGACTCATCAATATGTACCAACATCATCAACTATACAACTCACGTATGTGCATCAATTCATCAACTACATGTCTCAACCATGTACTCAACATGTACCACAACCGAAATCCCTTATCAATTTCATCATATAAATATGATTTGTAGCTCTGTAATAGACCTGGTGTATATGATCACATTCCTACAAACCTTTCTTAACTTTAAAAACAAGAGACTATCATTTTCATCAAACTTTTCTTTAGTCTCACATGCCTAGTTTTGGATTAGTCAACAACCCTAACTTGAAGTAATCATAACTTTGAACTTGTAATGTATAAAGATCTGAAACTGATATACAATGTTCTTTGGTGTGTTTTATACAATTCCTCCAAGTTTCACTACTTGGAACCTCTCAAAAAAGGATTTATAGTGAAAATGGCATACCTTGTTGAATTCTATCTTATTCTAGAGAGCGACCTTGTAGAGCGTTCCCCACACAAAATATTTGATTAATTGATCTGAAACTATTACACAGCATACTAAATATTGTACCCTAACCAACACATTTTGTATCATTGAATTTGGATCTTTTATGAATAATTTATGGTGTTTTTACCCGAAACACCTGATTTTGACTAGTTTCAGGACTGGCCACAGACCCAATTTTCCACAGAGTGTAACTCCCAAAATAAAATGACCCACAAGATGATTTTTTTACCACAGATACTTGGATATGTTTTATCACTTGCATCGATATTTCAAGATCTGAATCATTACAGAAAAATATTTATAGCGAAAATAGTGAGATGACCTGTAAATAACATACCTTAGAAAGCACCATCAAAAGAATTTATCCTTCCTTGCATTTCGGCCTTCTTTTCTTTACTTTCCTTAGAATTTCAACTGAGATATCATTTGGTTACCTCATACACCTATATATATTCAATATTCTCAAGTGTTATTCAAATGAGAGAGCCTTGCCTCTTATTTATAATCTCCAAGTAGCTTCCTTAAAAACATCTTCTAGGTCACTTGGCCCACTTTCATTATTTTAGGGTTGGGTCCACTTCTAATTTATCCATTAAAATTATTATTGAAATTGTTTATTTTGTATTCACTTTGAATTATAATACACTCATCACTTCACTTTATTATTTACCTTTTAAAATCTCTTAAACCATTTTGATTACTTTAACCTTTTGGGGCTTCTAGATGGCATGTGAGGGTCCTCCAACTTCGTAAGGCCATAACTCTCAAACCGTGAGGAGTTATGTGGCGTTCTACATACCACAATGGAATGACATGTAATATACATATAGAATGGTATTATCGAAAATATATCTTAACTCATACTGTACCCATCAAACAACTTGGGTCCATTACCCACCCAAACACAGGGGTCTCCAACTTCTCATGGCCATAACTCTCTTGGTGAGATTATGTGACTTTCCACGTATGCCACCAAAAGTGCCATGACCAAAGTATCCATTTAGGATATTTTCCCTTACAAATTTACTTTCCTTCATCTTTTTATTCCACAATTAATCATGGTTATCTAACTCCACAAAGCATCTTCCGTGAGGGATTTCACCATAAGGACCACTTACAGGTTCATCCATGTTACTTCTTATCAGCTTATGAAAAACAATAATGAGTCATATTTACATCGAAATATTGGGTCCATTACCCAAATGCTATTGTTTCTAAGACTTTCTTCGAGGGTTGACATCAATGACAAACAACCTTAATCAATAATATCCCCTTTGGCATTGATGGCAACACTCTAATAAATCACGAAATCCCATATCACTCATGCTCCCCAGGTCATGCCTTTTCCTCTACATCTGATAAAGTTGTTCCCTCTGGAACCATGCCTCTATACTGCATCTGATAAATCTTCTCCCTCAAGAACCATGCCTCGTCCTCTGCGTTGATAAATCTTTCCCCTTGTGTCATCAATGGAAAAGGTATCTTTCCATCGAGGTTGCTCCCCCTACCGGTGTCTCTTATGGTGCTTCCTCGTGTACATATAAGACCTCAAGATAAGCATTCAAAAAAATATGTTTTTGGAGTAGAAATAGCTCAAAGTCTTTGGTGATAGATATTCAAAGGCTTCTAGTGGAAATGGTTTGTAAAGATGTCTACCACTTGTTCTTTGTGCCCACATACTCAACTCTCATGTTCTTTTCTGCAACTTTCATTAGAAATTGATACTTGATTGGAATGTTCTTCGTCTTGGGTGCATCACCAGGTTCTTCGAGATGGTATTGGCGCTTGTATTATCACGATATATTTGAATGGGTTCATCATACTCAACCCTATATATATGTCAAAGTTTGATTCATCCAAAAAACAGTAATGCAACAACCCATATTTATTCACCATAATATCCTCTCACCTCGACTGTAGATAGGATACTAATGATTGTTTCTTGCTTAGCCATGATACCAAACACTCTCACCTAGTAGAACTCTTGCTCCAGCGGTGCTTAAATTCGGTCATCAATACAACACCTTGTCTGCATCTATGCCTTATTAAGTGATAGATCTTTTCCTTTTGGATACCATGTAATCCAAACTCATATGTTCCTTTGAGATATCTGAAGATCCTCTTCTCTACTAATACATATGATTCCTTTATGGTGCTTCTGCTTGAAATCGTGCCACTGTCCTTCACGCATTACATCGATGCGGATGTTTTTCCTGCATATAGTGGGCTACCAATCGATGACCTATTGCCTCTGATCCTATGGGCACAGGTCATCATCTTTTCTCAACTTACAACTTGTTTGCATGGGGTGATAACTGGTTTGGAATCTTCCATTCTAAACCTCTTAACATTTCTCTCATATGCGGATTTGAAATAAAATTCATGGTTTCTTTGACATATCGAGTGCCGAAGAAGGATGGTTCTCCAAATAACAACATTTCAAATTCATTTTGCATGTCTTTGCAAATTTCTGGCTTAACACAATCATCATCACTACCAAAATAGTATCATCTATCAACACTCAAACTTAATTAATAAAATATTACCTTGACTTATCTTGATGCTTAGGGGTTGTTGTTTGCACTTCACTACGAGACTTTGTCCTCACTATGAGATGCTTATCAATCTGGGTACCATGCTCTAGGAGCCTGTTTGAACCATACAAGGCCTTCTTTAATTTACACACAAAGTCTATGAATTATCCGACAACTAAAATCCTTTTGGTTGTTCCATACATACCTTCTTCAAGTTTCCCATTTACAAAAGTTGATTTTACATCATCAGTATAATTTAACATTTCTTGGGCATACATAAGCCTAAAGAAGAAAATGGATTTCTTCCATTCTAGAAGCTGGGGAAAATGTCTCTTCAAAGAGTCGATTGCTTCAATCTGTGCATGTCCTTTACATCAATCTAGCTTTGTTCCTTGTAGCTTTGTCCATATTCATTCAATTTATTCCTGAAACCAATTTTGTGATCATTCTTGATGCTTTGGTCTTGGAACCATTCCCCAGTGTCATTTTCTCTATTTCCAGTCAATTCTTCATCCATGACCTTATTCCAAAATTCATCCTTGCTAGCTTCTTCAAAATAGTTTGGTTCAATTTTAGATAAAAGTGCTAGGTGTGTTTACGTTACGGTGAACCAGTTTTTCTTCTAGTCTCAACTCACGCATCTTTGTTTCCAATAATGCGATGATATGGATGATTCTTCTATACTAGTTTATAGGTGTCTTTGGAGATACTTGTTGAAATTGCTCTTCTTCCTATCAGATTATCTTCATCTTCAGCTTCATCTTCCTCTTCTCCTTCTTTCATCTTCTTCTTCAAAAAGTTGTTCCATTGATTTGTTTTCTTCTTTCTTTGATTTTGGTCGCTTGTTTCTGTCAATTATTCGTTGATGCTTTCCACAACTTTATTTTAATCTTAGATTATAACACTTATTATGATTCCTTGTACTTGAGTAACCAAAAAGTATTCATTTTCCATGAGAGTCAAACTTTCCATTACGCCATCTTCTCTTTTGATGTAGCATTTTTCTTCCAAAAGCTTCGAAGTGATTCACATTTGTTGGTCTTCCTTACATATCTCATAGGGAATTTTATCAGTGTTATTTTGAGAATTACTCTATTTTAAGTGTGAATTGTTGTATACACTACCTATGTCCAAAAAATATGTATGACTTTGAATCCATTATCATTATTCGATCCATTTCTTGTCTTTATTCTCATCTTTCTTCAACAACTCCGTTCTGGTGAGGTCTAGTGAAATAGAATTGCCTTTTTATTCCATGATTTCCTACAGTAGTCCATAAATTGCTTGATGAATTCTCCTCCATTATCCAATCTTAAGCATTTTATTCTTGAATCCATCTGTTTTCCATGTTTCCCTTGAATCTGAAATTTTCAAAGCTTAGTTTACATTTCTTGAGAGAAAAGCTAAGTCATTCTTTAGCCATAATCATCAATAATAACATAAAGTATCTCTCACCTTTTAAGCCTTTTGATTTCGTAGTTGGTCAACTAAGATCAGTATGCACAATTTCCGATTGGTTTTGTTGTTGAATATTCCTTTTCATTTTAAGCTAGTCTTTGTTTGCTTTCTTGGTTGGCAATGCTTACATGTAAAGTGTTGGTTGGTATCTTGATGGGGCATTTCTCGACTAACATCTCTTTTTGACTTTGAAAAGGTTATCAAATCACATGTGACCCTACAGTACCCACTTAGACAACATAAGTCTTCCTTTCCTAAGTGTCTTTTTCATTTCCAATTTCTCTTAGCACATATATGTTGCTTCAAGTTCTTGCGGTGTAGAAACCAATTTTTCATGAACCTTCCTTTTTCTTATCTCAAGCTTTTGCAAATTGAAAGTAACTTTATGAACTTGGTCCACACATTTGAATCACACTTATAAGATTATGTTTAATATCTTCTACTAGTAGAGAACATTTTCTGCTTTTCATTCTTGTTCCCTAATTTAGACCTCTGCCTTTTCAATGATTTTGGATGGATCATCATTTTCAAAGGAGGCTGATCCATCTCTTTCCTTTTGTAATGTATGAGAAACTTGTCTCTATCACCTCTCATGTGTTTTGAACATCCAGCGTCAACATACCAACCACGTTTCTTCTGGTTTCTTGTAGGTGTGGCCTTGAATTCTTCATTTCTATACTAATCTTTCTTTCTTATCCATGTCATTTTCGGGTTCTTGTTTGTGACTCTGTTGGAGGGTTCTTTAGGAGGTTGTCATTCTACAATTTTTGCCATGTGTCAAAATTGTTACATTTGTAACATTCCACTTCAGTCTCGAATTCACACCTATTGTAACTTCTTCTGCTCTGCTTATGTTTCACTAGGTCTTCTTAATCAACCTTTATTGTATGGCTCTCAAATTAGACTGTGTTCACATTGTTAGCTCATAATTTACAACTTTATGTCCAAAATTATTACATGAATAACATAATGAAAATATAGTTTGATACATGGTAGTTGAAGATCTTATGAAAGGAGGTGCTCTTACAGATCCTTCTTCTTCTTGGGCTTGTCTATCTACTTGATGATTGTAAATCTAAGATCTTGCTGGTGGAGGAGTGTCCCTGTAATCTTCCTTGTATATCTTTTTATCCCCTTTGATTGTTTACATAACTTTTGGATTTGTTTATTGCTCTGTTTTTTGAGATTGATCCCTTTTCTATCTAATTGTATGCAAGTCCGAACTTGTCAAGGTAATATTTTCTGATGATAATGTCATCTAGAATTTTGATCTATTCATGTTGTTTTCTTTTGAATATCCTTTCTTAGTGTGACAATCTCTGCCTTCAGGGCTTCAATAATCTTGTCCTTTCATATAATTGTTCTTTTGGTGCTTCTTTAATTCTTTTATCTTCTTCTATTTGAACCTTCAATTTTGTGATCATTTCTTCCCTGGATTGAGTGTCTTTTTCTTATCTGGCTATGCTTGTAGTTTCTTCTTTTTCTTCTTTTCTCTTGATAACTTCTATGGAACTCATTAATTCTTCTTAGAAGTCAACTTATACCTCTTCAATTTCTTCTTCACATGCTTCTTCATGTCTTCTTGAGTCTTCTTTGTCGAGGTCTACTGCCTTGAATAGAACTCTCCTTGTTTCCTTGTCCTTGACTTCATGCCGTCTAGGTAATTGGGGTGCTTATTCTTTAGTTGCAAAAGTTTTTCTTGAAAACTTTCTTTTTGTAGTTCTTTTACCTTTATATATGTTTGTTTGCCTTTTGAGTAACTATTAAGCCCTAATGTGGCTCATTACCCCTTAATTAGGGCATATTATATTAGTAATGTTATTTTATTTATGTTGGCTTTGGGCTATTAGTTTATAGTATACCTCCTAGTCTCCCTATATATACCAAGGAGACATTTTCGTACTGAATCATCTTGTACTTGAACATTTAAGTGGGGTAAAGGAGGTTGCCCCCCCTCAAAGAGCTGTATCAAATTCTCTCTTTTCAAGGCGTTGAGTACTTTTCTAAAGTTTTCTATACTATATTGATATTTGGTTCTTAACATATGGTATCAAAGCTCCAGTTCTTGGGGTTTCTACTATATCTGAGACACCTTGGCATTTTGACTATAACTTGTTCTATACAATCTTTCAGAAGGAAGGCTTGGAGGATATTTAGTAGGCAGATCAAGGCACGTTGGGTTCAAAATTTATCTCTTGAGGCCATATACTTTCATAGATACAACCTATACAAGAGATAGAGTTATGGAATCGTCCTGAACTGGCAGGATCATTGTGTGGAATTTGGGTTATAAACAATTTTAAGCCAATGTTTGGAGACCCTGATATCTGGATGATATTTACATAAACAAGTAAGGTATCTATGAGGTAGAAATTTTAGATTCAGGGTCATCTTAAATTTGTATATACACCCTTTGTAAAATAGGGTATCTGACTAGTCTATTATTAGTCTCAAGAAGAAGATGTTCGAGGAGTAAAAAACTCATAAATTCTTCCTAAAATTATCCAAATTGTGTATTAGGACTAGTTGCAATGGATCATGGAAAGTCTGTAGTAATTTTGGTGTGAGTTTCAAAATTTAATATCAATCAATTTGATAGAGAACACTAGCAATTGAATCTGGAAATACCAAAATCAACAAGTTGTGGGGATGTTACCATAAATTCCCGCCAGCACATCAATTTTGTTGAGGACCTATTGCATTCTGAGGAAAATATGAAAGAAATACATAAGATAAAAGTTTCATACCCAGAAGGCACAAAAATTGTGAAATACAACAGAAAATATTTTCTAGCGGAACCACCTCAAAATAAAGGTTCAAAGAAAAGTGATACTTAGCCAATACTCCTTAAAAAGGGAACTTCTACACAAATAAGCCTTGAGAAAATCCCTACTTGGAGTCTTGATGAAGGTGAGAAATGCATAGGGAAATAAATCAATTACAAAATAAGATGGATTCAATGGAAGCTAAGATGGATTCAATGGAAGCTAAAGTTGGATACTAAGATGGATTCAATGGAGAGCTAAGTTGGATACTAAGATAAGATGGTTTAAAGGGGAATCATGGAGAGCTGAAAATTTCATGCTAGAAGACACTTGAAAGTGAAATGCATCCCTTGAAATTCATGATGAAAGTACAAGGAAGGTGAATCAAGAATGGAAGAAACTCAACTTTGGTTTGAAGACCAACCATAGTTTCCTAATATTGATATGAGGAAGTTTGATGGCAGGACCAATCACATGGATACTTAGGATGGAGCAATTCTTTGATCTCATAATTTCACACATACACAAAGGGTATGAATTTAGCCTTTATATTTTAGAACCTAATCAATTTTGTATGGTATCCCGATGGCTTTGTTCTCATAAATCACTCGTCCTTGGACAATTTTCATGGAAGAAATGATAGCACACTATGAAGAGAGTCAAGAGGAGCAATACCTTGTTTAGACAATTGATAAATCTCAAGAAAAGAAGGTTCAGTTATGATTCCCACATTGATAACTTCCAAAGATTGAACATAAGGTAACAGATATTCTAGATGAGCATGATTGATGTATTCATAGGAACTTTAAAGGATAACACATTCAACATGGGGTTCTCCTTTGAGAGACAAATCATTAGAGAATGCATTTAAAGTTGACGAAATGTTAGAAAGAAGAAGTAAGAAGAAAATGGCTATATTTGGCTACTAGAAGGACCAATCTAACATCTATATAGAGAACAATGCTCCTTCTTCTAAAACACCTCAATACAAGGTTGACACCTCAATAATTGGAGGAAGAAAGAAATGAAGCTTTGAATGCTTTAATTGTGATGGGATGGGTAAAGGACATAAGTGTGGTTGAGAAGGAAATTATTCTACATAGATTGTGAGAGGAAGAAGAGAAGAACAGAACCATCTCAAGATGAAATGAAGAGATTTCCTATGAAGGAGTTGACTCCTACATATTATAGGTGTATTAGGTGTGGAATTAGCACTCAAACCCTCAAGATCCGGAAGGATACATCAAAAAGAAAAGGTATTAGTCCTAATTGATTAGGTGGTACTCCTTAATTTCATTCTATATAAATTAGCCAAAGATCTCAAGTGGCACAACATATCCGATTACTTGAGTTTCAAGTAATGATTACCAATGGAGGAACTATCTTAGGAAATGCAATAATATCAATCTTACTATGGGGGAATATGAATAGTCCAATGATTTCCACACCCATGGGTGAATGGAATGTTGTACTAGGAATCAATGGGTACAATAATCATTAAGGAGCGATGGCACAATTTTCAAGAACTTTCATGAAATTTTCATTGGAAGGAAATAAATATAGCTAAAGGGTATCCATGAGGAAACCGGTGGGTGATAAGCTCTTGACATGTGACAAAATTATTGAAAGGGGCATCAAGGTGTTATTTCACAACTAATACTCACTTGCCCTAGATGTTAAAAAATTTAAGCCATCTATTCCTCAAGATCTCAAAAGGATCGTTGATAAGCATTCAAAAGTGTGAAAAAGATATTCCCAAAGGTCTTTACCCACTCGAAATCATGATAATGAAATTCCACCTAATTCTTGGGAGTGTTCCTCTAACATCAGACTATATAGATACTCTTACCTTGGAAGAGTGAAAGTGGGCACATGGTTGAAGAAATTTTAAAGTCTGGCATTATTTTACATTAGAAAGTTCTTACACTGGTAATGAGTATTCAAGAAAGATGTCATGGCATATGTGATCTGAACTATAGATAGCCCAACAAGATCACTATTAAGATAAGTTTCCCATTCTGTCATTGATGAATTGTTATGAACTACATGCGACAATCTATTTCACAAAATTGGATCTTAGTTGGGGTATCGCCGGATCGAGAATCGGAAGAAAGATATCCCAAACAACATTCGAACTCATGAAGGTGATTATGAATTTTTGGTGCTGTGCCTCACAAATGTACCTTCCACATTCCAAGGTTGATGAATTCCATTTTCCAAGCCCTTCAAAAATTGTGTTAGTATTTTTTGATATACTAATCTATATGAAATCTTGGGAGGATCATGTGCAGCATGTTGACAAGGTACTACAACTACTAAAGACAACAACTACTATATGCCAAACCATTAAAATTTTCTTTCTGGAGTAAAGGAGGTAGAGTATTTAGGTCATATTATTGTATCATGAAGGTGTCAAGGTAGACCCTAACAATATTAAGGCCATGATGATGAATTTGGTGATTCCTAAAACAGTAAAGAATCTTAGAGGATTTTTTGGGTTGAGGGTTGCTACCCTGCTTTGTTTGGAACTATGGAGAATACTTAACACCTTTAACAACACTAACTAAGAATGATGCATTTTCATGGACTCCGGTATAAATGTTTTGAACAACAACAAGGGGTGATGTGTAAACTCTGTCTTGACCCACTCCGGACTTCCTAAAACATTTATTTGGAATGTGATGCATCTGGAAATGGAATTGGTGATGTCCTAATGTCACAGAAAGAGTCCCTAGCTTTGAGTCGATCCTCAAGGGAAAGGAGGCTTACTGAAGCCATTTATGTGAAATAAATGATGGCAATGCTACATGCATGGAAGAAATGGTGTCACACCTAATGGGTAGGAACTTCAAGGTCCAAAACAAACCATGATAGTCTTAAAATACTTCTTGGAACAAAGGGCCTTCAAATCTTCAGAAGAACAACATAAATGGGTAACCAAAGTGTGGGTTATGATTTTGAAATCATCTATAAAGGAAGCAAAATGTTGTGAGATGCACTCTAGAAAGGA
This sequence comes from Picea sitchensis, assembly GCA_010110895.2. Lineage (NCBI taxonomy): Eukaryota > Viridiplantae > Streptophyta > Pinopsida > Pinales > Pinaceae > Picea > Picea sitchensis. Next base: position 2,271 of record SNQJ01S0155528.1, on the reverse strand, counting down.
TGAATATGTTGAGGCCTTTCTCTGTGCTATCTCGATCATCAACGATTGGATAATAGAAGCAAGGAGGATGAATGGAAGAATGACGAAAAGTGTGGACTCTCATTGAAAGGTTTGGTGACGGATTCGATTGCATCAAATACATTTTACATGAAAATGATTCACTATGCTTTTAAATATGGCTTATATTTATGTAAGAACTCCCAACTCAAACAAAGGTGCTATTGGAGTTACTCTGATAGGAGGGCACTCAGGATTTTGAAAACCTACCATGAGCCAAGAAGGATTTTTGGGATGGCCTTAAAAGTGATGTTCAAAGGCCCATTGGAAAAATGTTTGGTTTTGCCAACAAAATAAGGTGAAACAATTAAGACCCCGGGTCTTTTGTAACCATTATCCATCCCAAGTCAACTGCTGGAAGGAGGGTTCTATGGATTTCATCACAAGGTTACAAAGTCTGAAATAAAGAGTGTCATCTCATGGTGATTGTTGATAGACTAACCAAATGCGCACACTTTTTGGCACTCTCTCATCCCTTCAAAGAAACTCGTGCAGGTTCCACACATTCATGTGGAGCGGAGTTCAAAGCTACATGGCAGCCCAAAGATTATTGTAGAAGTGACAGAGATCCCATCTTCACTAGACATTTTGGATAGAATTATTTTCTTGTTTGGGTACTCAGGTGGCTCATAGCTCATTCTATCATCCTCATTCTGATGGAAAAACTAGAGATAGTGAACAAATGTCTAGAAGGATACCTTCGTTGCTTTGTCTCTGATAAACAAACACAATGGTTCAAATAGTTTATAGCAGAATGGTGATATAACACTTCCTTTCATCTTGCAACAAAAATGACACCATTTATGGAACTTTTATGGATGCCAACCTCTTTCCATCCTTCTTCTCTAAAATAAAAATCTAAGGACAGTAGTGGAGATCACATCAAGAATCAACAACAAGTTCTCCAAATCTTAAGGACAACTAGCACAAATCAATGAAACAACAAGCCAGTCAACCTTCCATTGAGTGAAAAAAGTTTAGTAGGGGTTCGATTGTTTTGACTACAACCATAGAAGTGATGTCCCTCAAGCAAGTGAGAGAAGGATAATAAATTATCACAAGTACTATGGCCCTTATAAGGTGTTTACCAAAGATTGGTACTATATGGCATACAAATTGGGTTGCTTGCATCTTCACACTGAGTACGGTTTCCATGTTTTCATGCTTAAAGAAGGTTATAGGCGACAAGATCCCAATTCAAATTCTCTTCCCACTTAACTTTGTAGGGAAGGAAAATCATATTGGAGCCTAAGACCATCACTGACACAAAGGAATTTGTAACTAAGGAATAGATCATTTTCAGAGTATCTCATTAATGGGAGGAAACTACCTGCTACCGATTGAAGATTCGACTTGGGAAGATGACTCTTTTATACAAAAGCATCCAGAGTTACTCAAGCGTTACCAAACAACACTTGTCTCAGGGGAGGGACATGTTAAGCCCATATTGGCTCATTACCCATAATTGGGGCATATTAGATTAGTAATGTTATTTTATTTATGTCGTCTTTAGGCCATTAGTTGTAATTATACCTCCTAGTCTCCTATATAATGTTATTTTATTTATGTCGTCTTTAGGCCATTAGTTGTAATTATACCTCCTAGTCTCCTATATATACCAAGGAGACATTTTCATTTTGAATCATCTTGTACTTGAACATTTAAGTGGGGTAAAAAGAGGTTGCCCCCTTGAAGAGGCTTTTTATCTAAAATTCTCTCTTTTTCAAGGCGTTGAGTACTTTTTCTAAGGATTTTCTATGCTATATTGATATTTTGTTGTTAACAGTAACCTTCATCATTTCTCTTTTTCTTATGAGGACATTTGTTAGCAAAATGACCAATACCATCACAATTAAAACAAATTAAAGGAATCTTACTTTTGTACCTACTATTGGTTCCCTTGTTCAGTCTTTTGACGAAGTTGGCCACTTCTTCATCATCTTCCAAGACGTCATTGTTGATGCTATATTCTTCTTGTTCCCTTTTATTTTTCTTTGATCTTTTGGATTCTTTGAAGGATTCTTATTTTACATACGGATTTTCCTGTTCAGTTCTCATCTCATATGCTGTGAAGATTCCATGCAATTCATCCATGCTTATTGAGTTTAGATCCGATCTTTCTTCTAGTCCAGATATCTTAGGGTTGAATCTCATAGGAAGAGATCTTAGTACCTTTTGAACAATTACAGATTCTTCGATTTCTTCTCCCAATCC
>SNQJ01S0155527.1:0-22429 GCA_010110895.2 Picea sitchensis | reverse complement strand
CGTTGTTAGGAAGCATAAGAAGAAGTTTGGAGTGGATGAGCTACATGGAGAAATGAATAAAATCAAACCACCTACATTTGATGGTGAACACAAGAAGGATGAATATACTGAGGCTTGACTATTGGGCATGAGAAAGTATGTTTAATTGCATAATTACTCTTCATAGGAAGAAGGAAGAATTTCCATATATCAACTCAAAGGAAAATCATCAATGTGGTGGGATTAGTTTGTGAAAGTGAAACACATTGATGAGAAAAAGGTTACTTGGAGAGAATTCAAAAGGTATTTTCAAAAGAAGTACTTAACCAAAATATATTATTATAAGAATATGAAGGAATTATTTGAACTCAATCTTGGGAGTATGGCCATAGAAGAGTATGAAAGGAGGTTCTTAGAGCTACTAAAATATGTTTAATTCATCAAGGATGAACAAGTTAGGAGTCAAAGGTACCTGAGTGGGCTGCCATCATTTATCAACGACAAGATACAATACGATGATCCCAAGACAGTAGAAGAAACTATAAGGAGAGATAAATTCATTTATGATCAATATAGAGGAAGAACAACTTTGCAAAAGGCATGGGAAGACAAGAAGATGAGTAGGATCGAGCAAAGGAGGAAGGGGACAAAGGCACGATTCTTCCTAAATAATTCTCAAGGACAACCAGCTCCTAAGGAACCCAATATGGTTGAGACAATGGGGCAAATACCAAGGAAACCTTCAATGTTGGGGTTTTTGGGGAGATCATATGTACAAATATTTCCCTCACAAAGGTGAAAAAGTGAGGATTGTTCACAAGGTACAACAAGATGAAATAGTGGAGGACATAAGAATAAATGTACCTAGTATATATTCAACTCTAGATAACAAGCAGGTTGAGTTTCAGTCACATATGATTGAAGTGGAAGGTAAGATCAACAACCAACCCATTGCTATTTAAATTGATTCAAGAGATAGTCATAGTTATCTATATCCTAAGATGGTGGAAAGATTTCAATTTCCAAGAATAAAGTTGGGTAAACCTTGGTTGTTGTAGCTAGCTACGAGAGCTAAAAGGAAGATTAATGAGATGGTTAAGGCATGCCCAATAGACATGAATGGATTAAGCACAATAGAATATTTGAATATCACACATTTAGACTCATATGACAACCTAATTAGTATGGATTGGTTTGACCAACATCATGTTGTTATAGACTATTGTAATAAGGATTTTACCTTCTTGGATGAAGAAGGGAACTTGAGGACAGTTCAAGGTATTCCAAAAGCAGTAACTATCATAAAATTTTAAGCCTTGCAGCTAAATAAAAACTTTAGGAAAGGATGTAAAGTATTTGCAACACATATGGAGGAGGCCCCTAAGGATAAAGTATCCAGTATCAAATATTATGCAGTCCTAAAAGAGTTTAAATATGTATTTAAATAAATAGCGTGGCTGCCACCCAAGAGAGATATTGAGTTCTCCATAAATCTGATGCCTGGAGCAGCCTCAGTATCCATGAATCTTTATAGAATGAGTACACTAGAATTGAAGGAGTTCCAAATGCAACTTGAGGAACTTCTAAAGAAGGGGTATATATTCCCAAGTGTGTCACCTTGGGGTGCCCCAGTATTTTTTGAAGAAAAAGGATGGAACCTTGAGGTTTTGCATCGACTTCAGGAAGTTGAGCAAGGTAATTGTGAAGAACAAGTACCCTTTTCCAAGGATATATGATCTCTTTGATCATCTAAAATATGATAAAGTATTCTTGAATATTGATCTGAGGTTAGGCTATCATTAGGTAAGAATTAAGAAAGAGGACATCAACAAGACTGCCTTCGGAACAAGGTATGGCCATTATAAGTTCACACTAGTGCCATTTTGGTTATCAAATGCACTAGCTGTCTTCATGTGTTTAATGAATGGTATTTTCAGGGATTAATTAGATAAGTTTTTCATTGCATTCTTGGATGACATTCTTATATACTCAAAATATGAAGAAAAACATGAGAAACACTTGAGTATGGTGCTACAAATATTGAGACAACATCAACTATTTGCAAAGTTGAGCAAGTGCTCATTCTACCAGAGGAAGATACATTACTTGGGGCATAGTATTTTAGAGAAAGGGATAGCAATGGACCTAGAGAAGATAAAAGCCATTGAAGGGTGGCCAATGCCAAGGAATGTCTCTGAGGTGAGATCATTTATGGGACTTGCAAGTTAATATAGTATATTTATTGAAGGATTCTCAAAGATTGCACACCCAATCACTTCCTTGCAAAAGAAGGGTGTGAAGTTTGAGTGGAAATCAATTTGTGAAAGAAGTTTCCAACACTTGAAGGATTTGTTGACTAGTGCCCCAATATTGAGGATTGCAGATCCAAATGAAGGCTTCATTGTATGCACAGATGCATGTAAAGAAGGACTTGGTAGAGTTATTAGTCAGAATGGACATGTGGTGTTCTACGAATCAAGAAAATTAAAGGAGCATGAAAAACAATATGCTACTCATGATTTGGAGCTGGCAGCCATAGTCCATGCCTTGAAGATGTGGAGGCACTACCTCATGGGGAAAATATTCGAGTTGAGGAAAGATCACAGTAATCTGAAATATTTATTTGGGAATCCAACTCTAAATGATAGGAAAATAAGGTGGTTAGAATTCTTCGATGAATATGAATTTTATATAAAGCACATAAAGGGTGAGGAGAACAAGGTGGTTGATGCACTCAGCTGAAGAGTGCATGAGATGTATGCTACAACCATTATCATGTACACATCAGAGTTGAAAGAAATAATTTTAGAGGTTGCAAAATCATATCTATAGTACATGGAAATAAAGACAAAACTACAACAAGGTATTTTGTAGTAGAAAATTGAGAATTTTGAGTTAAAAGAGGAGGAAATTATTTTGTACAAAGGTATACTTTTTGTTCCAAATTCTCAGGAATTGAAAAATCTGATATTAAAATAACTGCATAATTTTCCTTTTCTTGGACACCTAGGTTACCAAAAGACTATTAAAGTTGTCAGGAGCCAATATTATTGGCCAGGTATGAAGAAAGAGGTTGTTTATTTTATTTCCAAGTGTTTGGAATGTCAAAAATTCAAAGTTGAGCACAAACACCCAGCTGGTCTGCTACAACCATTACCCATTCCTGAGTGGAAATGAGAATTTGTAACAATGGATTTCATCATGAAGCTTCCAAAAACAACCAAAAAACATGATTCCATCATGGTGGTGGTGGATAATATTACTAAAGATGCCCACTTTATTCCAGTAAAGCTCACTCACAAGGAAGACAACATTGTTGATATTTATATGAGAGAAATTGCTTGACTACATGGTATACCCAAGACAATTGTGTTTGACAGAAATCCAAAATTTAAATCAAATTTTTGGAAAGGATTATTCAAAGGATTTGGAACCAATCTGAACTTTAGCACAACCTCTCATCCTGAGTCAGATAGAAAACAAAGAGGGTGAATTAAGTGATTGAAGATATGTTGAGGATGTAGGTGATGGATAAACCATCCAAATGGAAGGATTATTTTCATTAAGTGGAATTTTATTATAACAATGGGTATCAAGCATCTCTAAATATGATCCCATTTGAGGCACTCTATGGCAGAAAAATGAAACACACTAGTGAGTTGGGACAACCCAGCAGACAGAGCAGTGGTTGGACCTGAATTACTTAGGGAAATGGAAGAGCACATGGTGAGAATAAAGCATAATTTAAAGGTTTCCCAGGATAGGAAAAAAAGTTATATTGATAAGGGAATAACTCACAGAGAGTTCAAAGTGGGTGACCATGTGTTTTTAAAAGTAAAGACCAAGAGAAATTCCTTGAAGTTGGGAAATTGTTAAAAAATGGCAGCTCGTTATTGTGGGTCGTTTGAAATCCTGGAGAGGATTGGTCATGTAGAATACATGCTTTCCTTACCTGCATCAATGTGTATTCATAATGTATTTCATATATCATTGATTAGAAAGTATGTTCTTGATGCTAATCATGTCATTGATTGGAATGCGATTCAGGTGGAGCTAGAAGGAGTTTTCCTAGTTCATCTAGTATGCATATTGGATCAGAAAATCAAGTTGCGTCAGAATCGATCAATAGGACTAGTAAAGGTATAATGGACCTGGTATGATATTGAGGATGACAATTGGGAGCATGAGGATGCTACGTGAAAAAGTATCTGCATTTTTTTGAGGACTTTTGAATTTTTATTGCATATGTGTATCTACTACATTGGGGACAATGCATAAATAAGGGGAAGGGGAATGTAATACCCCTAGGACAAACCCCATTGTAAATACAAATGTAATTGTACATAAAGGATGATGAACCAGGACAATTTGGGGCCAAAATTCATTTTTGTGAATGTATTTTAAGGCTAGAGTGCCTATATGGTTGTTGGGTTGGTGAGCTAGAAGCTGAAAGGCCAACAAACCTATTTTTGTAAAATGAAATCACACTCAGTTTTATTGAAAACACATCACTACTACGGACCAACCATGTAAAAGAGTATGGGGGGATAAACTCAACCAAAATGGGAAAAGGGGGATAATATTTTGGGGAAAAGGGGCTAAGCTAGGGGGCTTAAACCCAAAGGAATATTTTATTAATATTCCCAAAAATGTATAAAGTATAAAGTATGTGCAATACCCCAAGGACGAGCCCGGATTGTAATTATGAATGTAATGATGTTTGGTAGGTTGGTGAGCAAAGTAATTATAATCTTGTAGACTTATGTGTTTTTTGGGCCGGAGAGCTTAGAAGCTAAGGCCAATGGGCCTGATTTTGTATATGTAATTATGCAGATTATTAATAAAAACACATTGATGCGTGTAGATCAACCACGAAGAAAGAGTTATGGGGGAGTAAACTCCACTAGGTAGGGAAAGGGGTGGGGCTGTGAGTCTAGGAAAGAATTGCTAAGGTTAGGAGCTAATAGAATAATATATTATTATTCTAAAAGATGTAAAGAGGATATTAATTTATCCTAAGTTCCTTTAGGGAGAGGAACGAGTTCCAAGTGGGGGGAACATGCCCCTGGAGGGAGCCAAGTGTCATCCAAAACCCATGCAGATTTATGGGGGGGCATCCTCACGACTCTCAGCATTATAACCATTCTCACCATTCAAACACTCTCACCAGTCAGAGGATTCTCACCATTCGGACCAGGGCTCACCATCTGTTACCTGGATTGACTAGCGTACCCAGCAAGCACACAGTAACCATGGAACGCCATTGTGGAATTCCTAAAACACCCCAAACCTCTATGACAATCCCGAATTGATACCCTTGTTGTACCTATATCGTTGGGTTTCCTGCGTATTGTCCTATCAGTACCGTTTCCCATGTCCAATTTCTATTGCTGCCATCACCATGCCCATGTGTTGAGAAATGAGAGTGAAGAAGCAGGTTGTCATACCTATGAGAAACTCTCTCCATGTGATATAGTGTGATGAGGAAGTGATATCTTCTGGAGGAATTCCAATAGTAGCTACAGAGATCTGAGAGTTGATGATCTAGCCTGTTGTTGAAGCCCTGGAAAGGGATGTGTAGCAACCGATGGATTGTGTGATAGTGAAGGTGTACACTCCTAGGGTGGGACATGCATGCAAGGAATGAGAGTCTGTGAGTTGTGGGTGTAAGTGGATCCTTGGAGGAAATCCTTCCTGTTGTACTATGCAACTTCCTGTTGTCCCTTCCTAGCCTACGAATCCCTTTCTCGGTGGAGTTTAGTCCTAGCTCGGGGGTGACCCATTGCTAAGAGTGATGAGCAACATGGTCTAAGGTTGGGAGATTCGTGGAAGTTTTTCACGTAGTTGGTGTACTTCAATTAAAAGATAAGTATCATTTCCAAGTTTGGTTATATGTTGTGTATTTATATATGTTGTTATATTTATGGGTTTTTTCTGTGATTACTGCATGTATGCTTTTACTGTTATTTCTGCTTTATGCTATGTGATAGAAGAACGTAATTCATATGCTAAATTTGTATGTGTTATTGTCTCTTCCGCAAGAATATGTATATATAGAATGTTTATGTCTAGTTAAAATTGGATTAGATATATATATGTGTATACTCGAGCATGAGTGTTATTTGGAGTAGCATGGCCCAACATGGGTTGGTTGGGGGTGTCACAAATTGGTATCAGAGCAGAAAGATGTTTACTCCATGACGCTTCCTGACCTTTTGGTGGTTGGGGGCGTGACAAATTGGCATTAGAGCCAAGGTTTCGACACTGAGCCTGGATGGGCCATGGTAGTGGTTAATGAAACAAATATTTCAGAGTGAATTGTTGTCGAATGGGACAAAATTTGAAGTTTAGAGCGTCCATAAGTGTCAGGAAGGCGTCGTGTGAACACTTGGAATTTGTTCAGAAGCTCAGGAAGTATAGTGGTTCAATAAAACTTACAGAGGAAGGAAGCCACAACAACTGTTGTGTTGGGCCGCGAGGTTTGAATTTGGGTCGTAGGATCTATTCGGGAGAAAGAAAACCCTTCACAGTCATGATATTTAGAAAATGTGCAGGAAAGTTAACCCTTAAGTACTTCGAAGTTCGCGACTTTGGTGAATTTTATGTGTGATAGAGCAGAAGGGGCCAAAGCCCAAAGTTCCAAAATTCCAGAGTGGATCTACACCGTAGATCCAGGGAGAAGTGCTTGACCGTTGGATCGGTCGAGGATAGATCAAAGCCATTAGATCAAGTCAAGAGAAGAAGGTAAGGCACAACAATGAAAAACATATCTCAGTCATCAGATCTATGCGCAAGTGATTGTGAGCCACAGATCTCACATCAGTTTGAGAGTTCGACATTCAGGAGAAACAAAGTGTGTTAAGGCGCAAAATCCTGAAGTCCATATTTAATCCGCACCGTTCATAAAAAAAGGGCACGTGTCGGTAGATTGTATTGTTCAAGATTTTGACATTCGGGAGAACCAAAGTGTGCTAAGGAGAAAACTCCCGAAGTCACGAATTCCATAGGTAATCCAGACCATTCATCAAAAGAGGCACGTGTCGGTAGACTGGCTTGTTTAGGAGTTCAGCGTTTGGGAGAATTGGAGTGTTCTAGTGTGAAACATCTCGAAGCCCGAAGTTTCGAAGTGACGTGGCTTGCTAATGCCACTTGAAATGACATGGACATATGGAATGTGTGCCATGTTTTAGGGAGTTAAGAAATTTTCAAGAATGGTTATGTCAGTCAGAACGTGACACGTCTCACCCGTTTGATTGGGCCACATGTCCGCTTCTAGTATTCCACCACATGGAACTCCTCTCGAGCATGGGTAGTGGGGCCCCTGATAGTTACATAAAGTAGTTAAAACCTTGGCGAAGAAATTAACTAGACCGCACCCATGATAACTTGACCCCAGTAGACGCGTGGCACCAGGTCGTGAAGTTTGAAAACTTGGTACTTCAGAGGAAAGGTGTTACAGTTAGCTTTGAGTAGAGAAATCCCAAGTCTTATAGCACCGAAGTGACGTGATGTGAAGACGTCACGAGGGGTGACATGGAAGTTTTCAAAGATTCATGGTTCATGATTTTTGGGGTGTGCATATGTGAAATCCTTCGAAGTCCCGAAACCCATAAGATCTGAAGTCCCGGAGTCTGAAGACCCGAAGCCCGGAGGGGTGGAGTTAATCTCTATCATTGATTGGGAAAGGACACTTGGCAACCGATGCAGCGGTCTAGAGACTTGGCACTTAAGAAGGATTGAGAGTATGGACATTCTGAAACTCCAGAATCTCGGAGTTCCATAATAATTATCAGTCCTAGGATGCTAGGAAACCGTGGACCATTGATCCACCCCACTTCATGAGTTTTCCAATTCGACACTCCGGGATATTTGTTGTGATGTGCTTTGTAAACCATCAAAGCCCAGAGTCCCCAAGCTCCTATCCACCATAGATATTAACAGAGAATGTGGACCTTATATCCACTGTCCTCCGTGAATTTTCTAGTTCAACGTTCTATGATGTTTGTGATGTGCGAAAAGGGAAACCTTCGAAGTTCCGGAGCCCTGAAGTTTAAAGGCTCCGGATAAGCGCCCAACTATTAGGACTTGGTCACAACCATGGTCACATGTGAATTAAGGGTTGAAGGAAAAAGGGGGCTAGCTCATGAAAGTGAATTATAGAATAAAATAGGGCTCAGAGATAGAGCCGTGGGGATTCTTGATCGACCAAGGACACGTAGAAAATGGAGTCTAATATTCTTCTGTGAATTAGATTGTAAGTTATTCTGGAAAATTATTAAGGACTGATAGTCTGAAAAAATTCGATTGACTACACGTTTTTGCAGATTTAACAATTGAAATAATCGAATCAAATTGTTCCATAGTGCAGAGAAATGGAGGAGGCAGAAGAATCTTACAGTCCGGAGAATGAATTTAGAGGAATGGATGCCCATTTGGGAGTTGAAGGAACAAACTCCAATGGACATGGAGAAGAAATAAATAAAGACACGGGCATGATTAAAAATTTGCAAAAAGATGTCGAAATTTACCAGGCAGATAACAAAAGGGTTAATGGAGCCAAGGAGAAACAAGAAGAATTCAATATGAATTTAATAAAGAGTCTGGAAATAATTGAAAATAATTTGGATACGGAGAGTGGCTCTAGCAAATCAGGGATCCACAGGTTCCCTTATGAGGAAAGAAGGTCAAGGAGTTGTAACAGATATCACCAGCACTCCCAAAAGAATTCCCATAAGAGAGTACACCATAGCTCAAGTCCATCCCCTATTAGGAAACATAGGAGGTCTAGGGTGGATGAGTTGAAAGGAGAAATGAATAAGATCAAACCTCCTACTTTTGATGGAGAGCACCAGAAGGAGTTGAGACATGGATGCTAGGCATGAGGAAGTACTTCCAACTGCAAAACTATTCTTCTCATGTAGAGGGAATAATTTCCATCTACCAACCTAAAGGAAAGGCATCCATATGGTGGGATCAACTGGTGCAAGTACAGTGCCTCAAGGAGAAAAATTTGACTTGGAATGAATTAAAGAAACATTTTGAAGAGACGTACTTAGCCAAGAGATACAATGACAAGAAGATGAAAGAGTTTTTTGAACTTAAACTGGGCAACATGACTATAGATGAATATGAGAGGAGATTTCTAGAGTTGTTGAAGTATGTCCCTTTCATTAAGGATGAGGCAATCAAGATCCATATATAGCTGAGTGGGCTACCATCTTTCATCAGTGATAAAATCCAATATGATGATCCCAATACTTTGGAAGAAACTATAAGGAGAGAAAAATGCTTATATGATCAGCAGAGAGGAAAGCATACTTTCCAAAAATATTGGGAAGACAAGAGGAATTTTGAGAGAGCCCGGGATGGATGAAGGAGGTGGGTGAAGGCCAAGGAAAACACCTATGCAATGTTGGGGATGTAAAGGAGATCATAAGTATAGGGATTTCCCTCACAGAAAGGACAAGGTGAGAGTTTTGCACCACGTTCATCAAGCAGAAACAGTGGAGGACATGAGAAAAAGAGTACCTAGGATCTATGTAGCCCTGGACAACAAGCAAGTTGAGTTTCAATCACACATGATTGAAGTTGAAGGTATGATCAATAACCATGCCTTTACTATTTTAATTGATTCAGGGGCTAGTCATATCTATATAGATCCTAAAGTAGTGGAAATATTTCAATTACCAAGAAGAAAGCATGGGAAATCTTGGCTGGTGCAGTTGGCTACAGGAGCCAAGAGAAAGGTTGTTGAGTTGGTTAAATCATGTCCAGTGGGTATGAATGGGATGAGTAACAAGGTAGATTTGAACATCTTGCCTTTGGGATCATATGATTTCCTAATAGGTATGTATTGGTTGGACCAACACCATTCCATATTAGACTGTCATAACAAGGCATTCACTTGCTTGCATGAGGAAGGAAATCAGAGAGCAGTCCAAGGAATTCCCAGGGAAGTTACTGTCTGAGAAATCTCAACAATGCAACTAAAGAAGTGTTACATGAAGGGTTGTCAAATATTTGCAGCCCATATGGAGGAAGAATCTAAGGATAAGGTGCCAAATCTAGAGGATCATGTAGTCCTGGAAGATTTTGAATATGTGTTAAAGGAAGTACCAGGACTACCCACAAAGAGAGATATTGATTTCTGTATAAATTTAATGCCTGGAGCAACTCTAGTATAAAAGACTCCTTAGAGAATGAGTCAACTAGAACTGAAGGAACTACAAATGCAACTTGAATAATTTTTAAAGAAGGGGTATATACGCCCAAGTGTGTCACCTTGGGGTGCCACAATCTTGTTCGTGAAAAAGAAAGATGGGACATTGATATTGTGCATCGATTTCAGAAAGTTGAACAAAATTACTATAAAGAACAAGTATCCTCTACCAAGGATTGATGATCTCTTCGATCAGTTGAAGGATGCAAGGGTATTTTCAAAGATAGATCTCAGGTCGGGATACCATCAGGTAAGGATTAAAGAGGAAGACAACAACAAGTCTGCCTCCAGGACAAGGTATAGTCATTATGAGTTCACAGTGGTTCCATTTGGGTTATCAAATGCACGAGATATTTTAATGTACTTAATGAATGGCGTTTTCCGAGAATATTTAGACAAGTTTGTCATTGTATTTTTGGATGACATCCTTGTATATTCCAAGTTGAAAGAAGAACATTGGCATCACTTGAGGATGGTTTTTCAAGTGCTAAGAGAACATCAGTTGTATGCCAAATTGAGCAAGTGCTCATTTTATCAAAACATAATTCACTATTTGGGGCATATCATATCTGAAGAAGGTATAGCAGTGGACCCTGGAAATATTGAGGCCATTAAAGGGTGTACAACATCTAAGAGTGTGACAAAAGTCAGATCCTTCATGGATCTAGCTGGCTACTACAAAAGGTTCATTGCAAGGTTTTCGAGAATAGCTCGTCCCATCACTTCCTTTCAAAGGAAGGGGAAGAAGTTTCAATGGAATATAATGTGAAATGAGCTTCCAACAATTTAAGTAGCTATTAACCAGTGCTCCAATTCTGAAGATTGGAGATTCGAATTAATAATTCATGGTTTTCACAGATGCATGCAAAGAAGGAATGGGTGGAGTCCTCAACCATAATGGGTTTGTGATATGTTTTGAATCCAGGAAATTGAAAGAGCATGAAAGGCTCTATGCCACTCATGATCTAGAGTTTGAAGCCATAGTGCACACTTTAAAGAAACAAAGACACTACCTCATGGGAAGAAGGTTTGAGATGAGAACAGACCATAATGGTCTGAAATATTTGTTTGAACAACCTACTTTGAATGCTAGGTAGAGTAGATGGTTGGAATTCCTCTCTGAATATGATTTTGATATCAAACACATCAAGGGAAAGGAGAACAAAGTGGTTGATTCACTCAGTAGGAGAGTGCATGAACTGCATACTACAACCATTAGCATGTATCATACGGATGTTAAAGGCATAATTTCTGAGGCTGCAAAAGTTGATTTGCAATACATGGAATTGGTAACTAAATTGCAATAAGGTAAAATGCAACAGAAAGTTGAAGATTATGAATTGGGAATTGATGAAATTCTCTTGTACAGAAACAAAGTTTATGTAACTGATTCTCCTGAATCGAGGAGTGCGATTTTAAAAGAGATGCATAATGTACCTTATGTGGGTCACCCTAGATATCAGAAAACAATGGCAATAGTCAAGATCAATTACTATTGGCTAGGGATGAAGAAAGAAATTGCAGAGTACAACTCCATATGTATGGAGTGTCAAAGGGTCAAAGTTGAGCATAGACACCCAGTTGGGTTGCTAAAACCATTACCCATCCCTGAGTGGAAGTGGGAAGCGGTGACAATGGATTTCATCACAGGTTTACCCAGAACAAACAAGCAACATGATTCCATCATCGTGGTGGTGGATAAGCTTACGAAAGCTGCCCATTTTATTCCATTGAAGATTATTCACAAGGCATCTAATGTTGTTCATATTTATATGAGGGAAATATCACGTTTGCATGGTATTCCCAAGACAATTGTGTCTGACAGAGACCCAAAATTTCTTCAAAGTTTTGGAGAAGATTATTCAAGGGGCTCGCAACGAGCCTGAATTTCAGCACAACTTATCATCCTGAGTCTGATGGACAAACAAAAAGAGTAAATCAAGTGATAGAAGATCTTTTAAGAATGTATGTGATGGAAAAACTATCCATATGGGAGGAATGCCTACACTTGGTAGAGTTTTCTCACAACAATGGGTACCAAGCATCACTAAAGATGAGCCCATTTGAGGCACTTTATGGAAAAAAGTAAAACACCATAGTAAGATGGGACAACCCAACTGATAGAGCAGTGGTTGGGCCAGAGTTTCTCAAGGAAATGGAAGAGAAAATACTGAAGATTAAAGAGAATTTGAAGGCTAACCAAGATAGGTAGAAAAGCTATTCTGACAAAGGAAGAACCCACAAGGAATTTAAAGTGGGTGATCATGTTTTCTTGAAGGTGAAAGCCAACAAAAGTTCCCTGAAGTTGGGAAACTGTTCCAAGTTGGTAGCCATATATTGTGGTTCGTTTGAAATTCTATAAAGGATTGGACCAGTATCTTATATGCTTACATTGCTTGCATACATGACTATTCATAATGTATTTTATGTATCCTTTCTCTAGAAATGTATACCTAATGCTAATCATGTGATTGATTGGAATCTGTTTTACGTGGAACAAGAAGGCGCTTTACAGGTGCACTCGGTGCGCATACTGGACCAGAAGGAAAAGTAGCTCCAAAATCGATCCATAAGGCTTGTAAAGGTCCAGTGGACCTTGTACGAACCTGAGGACGCAACGTGGTAAAATGAAGACTCTATGAGGGTAGAATACCCACATATTTTTCAAGATTTTTGAAATCTTGTTGATGTTGTGTAATTAAGTTGCACTGAAGACAATGCAAAAATAAGGGGAAGGATTGAAATACCCCAAGGACGAGCCCTAGTTGTAATTATGAATGTAATGATGTTTTGTAGGCTGGTGAGTCAAGTAATTATAAGCTGGTAGACTTATGTGTTTATTAGGCTAGAGAGCCTAGATGCTAAGACCAATGGGCCTGATTTTGTATATGCAGTTATGCATATTATTAATAAAAACACATCATTGCATGTAGACTGACCACGAAGAAAGAGTTATGGGGGACTAAACTCCACTGGGTAGGGAAAGGGATGGGGTTGTGAGTCTAGGAAATAAGGGCTAAGCTTAGGAGCTAATAGAACAATATATTATTATTCTAAAATCTGTAAAGAGGATATTAATTTATCCTAAGTTCCTTTAGGGAGAGGAATGAGTTCCAAGTGGGGGGAACGTGCTCCTGGAGGGAGCCAAGTGTCATCCAAAACCCATGCATATTTATGGGGGGGGCATACTCACGAGTCTTGTCATTTTGACCATTCTCACCATTCAGACACTCTCACCATTAGGAGGATTCTCACCATTCAAACCAGGGCTCACCATCTGTTACCTGGATTGGACAACATACCTAGTAAGCACACAGTAACCGTGGAACACCATTGTGGAATTCCTGAAACACCCTGAACCTCTGTGACAAGCCCAAATTGATACCCTCGTTGTACATGTACCTATGAGTTTCCTGTGTATTGTCCTGTCAGTACTGTTCCCCACATCCAGTTTCTATGCTACCTTCACCATGCCCGTGTGTTGAGAAGCGAAAGTGAAGAAGCAGGTTGTCAGACATGTGAGAAACTCTCTCCAGGTGAGAGGGTGTGTTGAGGAAGTGAGATCTCCTAGAGGAAGTCCAGTAGCAACTATATAGCTATGAGAATTCCAGATAAAGCCTGTTATTGAAGCCCTGGAAAGGGAGGTGTAGAAGTTGATGGACTATGTGATAGTGAAGGTGTACACTCCTAGGCTGGGACAAGAATGTGGGGAATGAGAGTCTGTGAGTTGTGGACGTAAGTGGCTCCTTGGAGGAAATCCTTCCTATTGTATTGTGCAACTTCATGTTGTCCCTGCCTAGCCTAGGAATCCCTTGCTCGGTGGAGTTTAGTCCCAGCTCAAGGGTGACCCACTGTTGAGAGTGATGAGCAGTGTGGTCTAAGGATGGGATGTTCATGGAAGGTCTGCACACAGTTGGTGTACTTCAATTAAAAGATAAGTATCATTTCCAAGTTTGGTTATATGTTGTGTATTTATATATGTTGTTATATTTATGGGTTTTGTCTGTGATTATTGCATGTATGCTTTTACTATTATTTATTCTTTATTTTATGTGATAGCAGAACGTAAGTCATCTGTTAAATTTGTATGTGTTATTGTCACTTCTGCAAGAACATGCATATATAGAATGTTTATGTCTGGTTAAAATTGCATTAGATATATATATGTGTGTGTGTGTGTGTGTGTGTGTGTGTGTGTGTGTATGTATGTATGTATGTATGTATACTCAAGCATGAGTGTTAATTGGAGTAGCATGGCCCGACATGGGTTGGCTAGGGGCATCACAAATTGGTATCAGAGAAGAAATATGTTTACTCCATGACGTTGCCCAACTTGTTGGTGGTTGGGTGCGTGACAGTATGGATATTTAAATATATCCTAAGTCCTTATGTTGAGGAGCATATCACCTTGTGAGTAAATCCAGGTAGACCCAAGCTAATTCCCAACATGACAAGTGTCAAATGGGAACATGAAAATATAATTGGGGAAATTTATTTATTTTAGGGGCATCTTCCCATTATCATTCACACCTCACTACCTCCAGAGGAATGTCATGTGTACCTTCATGCTATGAACACATGTATTTGTACCTGTATCGATACTTTGGTTATTTTTGGAGCTAGACTGAAAAGGCGGGTTGTCAGGCCCATAGAAAAATGAAGAAGCAGGTTGTCAGGCTTGTAGGGAACTAAGGAATCAAGTTGTCAGGCCCGTGAGCATTCTCTCCAGGTGAGAGAACTGTTGGGAATTGATTTCGCAAAGTGCCAAACTGCATCATTAGGGTTCTGAGACTTCGTGTTCAGCTCGTTGTTGAAGCCCCAGAAGGGAAGTGGGGCATCCAAAGGAATGTTGAACAGAGAAGGGGCACACTTCCTGGGGTGGGACAGACATGTGGGGAATGAGGGATTGTAGGTTGTTAGTTTGAGTTGGCACTCATATATAAGTTGTATACTATCAACAAGACCTTAGTCTAGTTACAAATCCTTTACCTAAGTGGAATTTAGACCCATCTCGGGGGTGACCCACTGCTGAGAATTTATGAGCGGTGTGGTCTAAGATTAGGAGGAACATGGAAGGTCTACATGCAACTGGTGTTTATTTCATGAGATAGGTGTTTTTCATGTGCTTACTTTATTTACTGTATGTATAATTATGTGTCTTCTGCTATGGAATCTCTATGATAATGGTGTTTATAAATTATTATTGATATTATGCTCAACTCTGTTCATATGCAGAACAATTTAGTAATTTAATTGTGTGTTAACTCATGTGTTGTGTTAATATTTATGCATTTGTTTTTATGGGTTTTCCAGTGTATGCTACAAGAATATTTTATGTTATTATTGTGTATGAATCTGTGCATTTAAAGAGTATTCTTATAATTTAAATTAGTATCAGAGTTCAAAATTTTAAGTGGCATAGCCTAGGAAGTGGTTGGGAATTATACAATGTGGTATCAAAGAAATTTTGTTGAGTTTTTGGTAATGGGGACATTACAAAGTGGTATCAGAGCTGTAAAAAAGAAAGAGTTTTGTGTGGCATGGCCCAGCCTAGGTGGATGGGAATGTTACCTCTAGTCAACCATTCCCAAGAAATCCTTCAATTGATTTTGGCCTTCTCAGAAGGTTTCTTCAGCTGTTGCAATTTTCTTCTATAGTTCCATCTCCTCCAGTGTTATATGTTGAAACCATGTGCGGATTGTTGTATTCTAGGATTCCAAAGTTTCAATACACTTGGAAACCTCTCTGATTTTTTGTGGTGTTGGGATCTTCGGTTGTGCTTGTGCGGGAGGAAAAATCTATGAGTATGCCTCATCTACTATAGTGTATAGGTCGGTTCTACCAACTAGAGTAGCTTCATACTAGGCTTTGGTATCCTTGTGCACAATGAACTCAACAAGATGCAATGTCTGGAGATCCTGTCGAGCAACATCAATTTATTTTCACACATGTGATTCCTGATGCAACTGGGACTTGGTGTCTACTTAACTTGAAATTTCTTGGTCAAGCTGAAGGCGCAATTGGGCATGCTCTCAGGAAAGAGTTTGGTTTCTCTCCCCAAGATTGTAGAGTATGGTAGTTAAAAAACCCTGTATATTGGTAGTAGGGACCTACTTAAGGTTAATATTTGTTCTAATTGAATCAATTGGGACCATGACTAGAGGGCTTAGACTTATAAATATGCTTTGGCTCTTTCACAAAGCCTTGATAGATTGTGGGTCCTATGGAGGAGACTCTGGTGGTGAGGGAAAATCCAGTTGTTGATATAGAGAGTCAAATTTCCCCACCATATCATTTTGGAACACCTTATGTCTAGACAAATAAGAGCAAAGACCCTTCATTAATTTGGCTAGATGTTGGCCATCCTCTCATTGTTTCATGGTACTTGTGCCTCAACATTTTTATGAACCCTGACGAGGGTGGACCTTAGGCTAGGCAGAAGGAATTGGGGCTTCCTCCTCTATCATAGTGGTAAGTGGTGAGGGTAGATGGTCCTTGTTGGGGATATATATATGCACTATTAATTCCCACATTTAATTATCAACCGGGGCTCGTAAGATTCGAGGTGTAGGTGTAGGAAATGCAAGACTAAAACCTAGTCTAACCTAACCCAAAGTCGACAAAACAATCTTCGAACCCACACTACAACAAATCAACACTAAGGATTCATCATAGGGACATAGGAATACTTAGTGCTATAAAGGCTTAGATCACAGTCTTTCATGCACTCATGGTGTTGTTCACATGATTAATCTTGAGTAGCATACTTAGGTTTTCCGTCCTTCAATGATTATTTCCTGTAGCGGATCCACACTTAAATGAAATAAAAGAAACAAGCAAACATAAATGAAATTCACAGTCAAAACTAACACCTTATGAAGAATTCCAATGAGGGAAGGCCATATCTCACGAGTTAGACCTCTAATCTGTCCGTTTGTGTTTGAAGCTACAAACTTGCAATAAGAAGCCAAGAAAAATGAAATACTAAAACAAAACTATGCGATCAACAATTTATTGTAAAGATCTATCCTAGAATGGGAGGATTAAATTCTATCCTACAAAATGATAAAAAAAACATTCATCAATAACAAAAACAAGAGAGGAAATTAGTGCGGAAATAAGTGTAGACTAGTACAAAGCAATGCAAAAACAAAATTGACTAAGAACATAAATAATTCTTAAAGCAATCCAAACTTAAACTGTAGAAATACTAAGCAAATGTAAAATCAAACATCCTAAACTTAGAACCACTCATCAAATGAATACATCCATAAAGTAAA
This sequence comes from Picea sitchensis, assembly GCA_010110895.2. Lineage (NCBI taxonomy): Eukaryota > Viridiplantae > Streptophyta > Pinopsida > Pinales > Pinaceae > Picea > Picea sitchensis. The sequence continues at coordinate 4,951 of SNQJ01S0155527.1, read as the reverse complement.
GGAAAAATAAAGGGATGCAAAGGAAAAGAATGAATATGAGAAGAGGAAGTTGTTTTCTGTGTAATTGAGATATGAAGGCAGCATTTAAACTCACTAACTAATACACAGAAAATGAGGAAGAGATGGCAACGATTTGTTCTTATAATTAATTGGTTGTAATGTATAATAAAATTGACAACTAAGGAGCGAATCGTGTGAGGAAAGATGAGGTGAAAATAGAAGAGAAAGATGATATATATAGAAAATGGAACAACTCTGTTTTACACTATTTGGGATAGCACAGAATAGGTGAATGGATATGTGAATTGGATAGTAGGTTTTGATGTGTGTGTAGGATGAAAAATTAATGGTGGAAAAGGATAGATGCAAAGAGTGGTTTGAACGATTAAATAGATGAGAGTGAAGCATGGAAGTAAGGGAACATTGTCCACAATTGATTAAGCACAAAAACAGAGAATTGAAAGGATATGCTGAAATATAAGCACACATAAGTAATGGAAGGAGTACAGACTAGACTCAAAGCTTAAGAAGTGTAATAATGTACTCAATTGAGAAATGTGATCTGAGTGTAAATTCATCCATCTAATGAAACAACATAAAATTAACAAAACTTTAACTCAAATGATAACAAAACTAAAATTGACTTCTAATGAAATAAACACACAATGCAATGCTATTCTACCAAGCAAATAGAATATAGCAACACTTACCCACGCTGAGGGGCCCTTCCCAGGAGGTGAGTGTTGCTTGAAGTCAATCAGATCAAGCTAGAAGGATGTGCAATGTAGCAGCAACAATCAATTCTTCATTGAGATCAAAAACTCTGTTTTTACATGGCTAACATCTCCTTAAGGATTTCTCACAAGAATAAATCACTCCTTTACAAAATATTCATGAAAATAATGGCTCTTTCTCATAGCCCTATGAGGCTTATTTATACATGAATAATCATTGAGGAGATGATGGGACCGAATCCCAATGCTCAGATTTCAAATATTACATTTTTAGATAAAATCCTATAAAATCTGGGTTTTATTGCAATTTGGGCATATTCAAGTTAGTCCCCCACCCATATCTTCCAAACCAATTCTAATTTTTAAAAACTTCCCACATTTACTCAATTTTCCATATTCTAGACAAAACCCATTTCGTAGAATTTCTAGATCTAATGCCATCTACACGAAAATCGAGGCACAAGTTGGCAGCTTGAGTTTTTCAAGAATTTTAGCAGAATCATTCCCCCTGAGATGGAGGTCCACATGTGCGAGCTGGGTGAATTATGTCTCATGTGTCTGCATGAAAACATCATTCTGGACAAAACCCATGTACCCGATTTTCCTCTAGAAGCTTTCCAAAATTTTGAATTATTTCTAGTACCAGATTAACACGTTTGGTACCGGATTAGAATAGTTGGTACCATATTAGAACAATTAGTACTAGAATCTTGTAGCCAGGGGTTTAGTACCATATGAACACAGTCATGACTATGGGTACCAGACCAACGCAATGGTAATAATGGATGGATCTAGTACCGGAATAGGCACAATCTGGTACCGGAAGAGGCAAAGAGATGGTACTGAATGAACGCAAAGGTAGTACCGAATCACTGTAGAGTATTGGATGACATGGAGTGTGGGTATTGGATGACTGTAGAACCTTCTGGTACCATAACATGGACAATGCATATACTGGAACCCGAACAATACAGAACATGCTGCTTGGACATAGAAACATAGGATTAAACCATCATTGACAAAACTATTGTATAATCATCCTTTTAATCACTAAAAATATGGAAAATTGTGTATTAACCACACAGGATGAATGACAAGAGATAATGGAGGTTTATGGTGTAATTAGGGATATATTAGTGACAAAATGCGGAGATAAGGTGTAATGATAAGTGTATTTGTATGGCAGAAAATATGACAAAATTGGAGTTCAACAGTCCTCCTCTGTGTTGAGGTCAAGGTCAATAGGGGAGGGCTTTGACCTTTGGAATATCATTTCCATTTCCTAGCTCCATTTTCCTCTACTTTAGACCCACCCACACCATGCATGTGCTCCTATGAATGGGGTGAATGTTGGTTTGCGAGGCTACATATTTATGCCTTAGATACAAAAAAAAATTCACAGAACCAAGCAATAGTCGTGACCCATCTCTATTCCTGTGAATCCTTGGTTCTCACCTCAATTTGGGTTTGGACTTCATAAAATGAAGGCTGGTAGTTGGCCAGCCATGTCGTGACACCATATAGGATGTCTCATTCAGTAATCCAAAAGGGTATCTTGGAGTCGGCCTTGTCATTGGTTGCACGAGGATAAATGAAAACGTAATGAAAATCACATTTAGAATCAAGATAATTTTCATACCTTATGATAAGTTTCTCTAGGATGTGGACCCTCTCATCAAAGGTAACGATTAACTTTGTGAACCATAGTCAGAAATATTTCATGTTGTCTACTTGGACTTATGGGTCCTTTGAGTGGCGAAGAGTTAGAAATTGGGGGGCAACGAATAGGGGGGAATCCACCGTCTCCTTTGCATGTGTTGATCGTGGTTTCCATAGCACCATACATAGTAGAATTAAAACCCAGTTGTAGTGAAACTCTTTTCCCCAATCATGAGCATCGACTAAGTATTCATCAATAAATTCATACAACAGGTATTGAGCTCAGGCCATTTGAATTCCTACAACACACCATTTCGTGGTGATGACCACCCCTAGGGTGCATTCATCTTTTTGGTATTTTCATATGAGTTTGCAGGAGAGTAAATTTGTTGAGAACCCAATTGTCGAGTCATTAATTTTGGGGATTACAACATTTTACTTCCCCTTGCACGTTCCAAACCGAGATTAGACTTCCTCCTAGGCTATGCCTTTCACCTTGAGATTAATCATTGGATCCTCGCCATAAGTGGGAAGACCCAAAACCATGTGCAATGAGGTAATGATGGTCCAAACACATGTAATTGTCATGCAATCTATTGAGGAGGAAGCAGACACATGCTTGAACAACTAGGGAATGACCAAAATGTGGGTAGTTAAGTAATGTGAGGATGCCTAATTTTCGTAAGGTCTTCAACCATTTTTGAGTAACCACCTTTTTGGTGTCATCTTCTTTCTGGATAATGGATGTATACTTATTGAACTACAGTTCATGGAACTGATTCGTGTCTCACGCATTATAATCGACACACTTGAGTAGTGGGACTTTCCCAAATGTCGGCCCCTGGAAATGTACTCCATGTGGAAACATCGAATTTGGAACCAATTGTTCCTTCATTGCCTTGGACTTCATTCTGGCTTGGGGTTTTCTCAAAGATGCCATGATGAATGTGGTGACTGCAGTTTTCTGCAATTTTGAAAGAAGATGACACTTTTTTTCTCTAGCCAATGCCAAGATGCAAAGGAAAGAACACGTCGGTAAAAAGGAAGAATTAATGATATGGAACACTGCACTTTTCCAAAATATACTGGTCTTATAATGGCACATGTCATCTGTCTAGCATGGAATTATTTCCCAATCCTTTCCATCAATTGGTCGATAGTGCCTTCTATCCTTGTCGTTGAATTCCTTATTTTGGATGCAGATCGATAGTGCCTTCTATCCTAGCCTTAATTTCATGCCTTTCACAATCCACCATAATTAACTCCTTCATTCTAAATCAAGAAAATCGTCCGCATGTCAACTGCATTAATGGATCTATCTTTCCTAAATTGGAGGAAATCGACACAGTGGAACTAAATGTCACATTCACTGTTATTACTAAAAAATATTTCCACTGTTGAATCTTTCACGATAATGTGGATGAATTAAATCATGTGCGGGAATTATTCTTCGTGGGCATTGTGCATGAATTTTTTACATCCCTGCATTGGTCCACCCTTGTTTGATTAGTCGCAGTGACCCCTCCTGGGTCACAATACTTCTTCACATGTGCCCAACCTCTTAGTTTCTAACATGGAGGAACTACACTCGATCCAACTGGATATGGTGGAACATGTTGACTAAGCACTGCTTCATTACTCATGTGAAACTCATCTATTTCCTCAATGGGATTGAGGGGGATTGAACAGGTGGACATGCTTTCTATTACAACATACTGAGTAGTCATATCTATCCTTCGTACATGTGGCTCCCCCACTCATCTACTAGGAAATTGAAGAACCGAAGGGACATAGTAATTTCTTGGTGGAGCACGCTAGGCCTTCAGACAACTACTTTGCATACTCCATTGTTTCTTGCCTACCCAACTCCTCTTGTAAGAGCATATGTACTAATGAATATCCAACTCTGGCCTGAACCTTTCTCTTATTAAATCTTCTACAAGTTCCCATTCTTGTATATGTTCTCGATGCGCATCCCATCATTGCACGGGTATTCCTATTAACATTATATTGAGGGTGTGTACTCGATGGTGTTCATGAATATGTTGCATCAAGGAAATAAATGCATCCACCATATCTAAACAATTGAACCAATAGGACCTGAATTCTTCTTCATGCACTTCAGTGGTAATGCAAGCACATCTCCTTGTAGATATTTCATAAATATCATTCTTCCACCTCTCCATGGCATCATTTGAATCAGTATCACATGAATTCACACTCCTCCAACTCAACTCTCCACCCATTATGGCATTAACATAATATTCCCTACGCCCCGTGATCTTTCAGATATTTTCAATAGCAGAGTTCTACACATCCTCATCGACCAACTCATTGTATTTATCCCCTTCATTGGGGTCTAATTGTGTGATTACGCACAAGGTTTCTGTCTCAAAGGACATATGTATTTTCTTTAGGTTCAACACACCATTGTTGTCGAAGGCCCAATCAATTCCAAGTAGGGAAGGGTATGGATCAGTGTCATCCATGATCTATATTACTTCAAAATATGCTTTCATATTCACCCCCTCTATGTTTTCCTCGACTTGCTCCAATCG
>SNQJ01S0155525.1:0-20742 GCA_010110895.2 Picea sitchensis | reverse complement strand
TAAATAAGACACACTATGGTAGTTAGATATAATAAATGGGTAATTAGATATAATAAATGTAAGAGGACTTCTTAGAAGGTTATACTTCTAGAAGAATGTTCTTAGGTGATGGTAGCACTATATAATGGGGTCCAAACAATGTAATGGGACATGAAGAGAAATATTGTATTTGGAGTGGTAGCTCAATAGGAGGATGCCCCCTCGAAGAGGCAAGTGAACAGGAGAGTATCCCTTCCATAATACGATCCATTCTATGGTGTTTACCTACCTCAAGGGTTTGATAGTAATAGAGGATATTTTGCATATTTTTCTTGTATATCTATTGTGGTGATTTTTTATTCAGTCTTTGGTTCTTAACAAGTGGTATAAGAGCACTTTCCTCGGCATAAATTGTGGACAAATATTTTTTATTTTGCAGATTGTTTTTTCGAAGAAGAAAAAAAGAGGGTCACGAAATTCCATAAAATTTTGGTATATTTATGTGTCAAATTTGTAGAAACTTGTTATATATCTGATTTACTCTTAGAAAAACACCCAATTTGAAAAAACAATCGTCTGAAACGGAGTCCAGGAAGTCAAGATATTGAAGTTTTAATATCTACAATTTTTCAGGGTTTTTTCCGCGGACGACGACGAGACTTTTATTTATTTCTGTAGCATCTAAAGGACAAATTTGCCCAAAAAAATTACATATATGAGTTCCTCTCACATTTTCACCCAATTTCAAAAAATAAATCATCCGAAACGGAGTCTGGGAAGTGAATTTATGAGCATTTTAAATTCAACATTTTTTTAGGGTTTTTCCAGAAAAAGCTGCGATTTTCTGCCGTAATTTATTGTTCTATTTTTTGGGTTTTTTCATGATGGTTGTGGGATCGAAGAGTTCATAGGGTGATGAGATGGCTATTTCCTCTCAAAATCTCAAAGAAATTCTACAAATTACTGAAGCATTCAAATCCCAATTGTATGACACATTGGATGCTAGATTGCATGACCTCGCAGATTGCCTCAATGCTAGTTTTCGTAGTATTCAAGATTCATTGGATAACATGCAGAAGAGATTTCTTATGGTGGACATCAGGGATGAATATAATCAAGAAATGTATGCTTGGTATTATTTTGAGGCCAATTGTGATGATTGGTATATGGATAGTTGTCATTTCTGGGATGACAACAATTTTCATATTTTATTTGATGACTCTAATCCAGCTTTTGTAGAGAGCATCAATGTGACAAATCGAGAGCCAATTATTATTACCAGTGTCCATCCTACATTTTCTACAGTGGTATTATTCCTTCTAGATTCTGCTACGACCATTTTCCACTGTGTGGATGGATCTTCTTATTTGGATCCACATGACAGGTGTCAGTCTTTGGAGAATCATCTTGAGTTGGTTATTGGGTTCCAAAATCTTCCATGGGGAGTTCACATGAGCACTTGGACATGGGACCCAGGCTTACAATGGTGGTTGGAATACTTCAACATGGTGGATTTCCTTTCTACATGGGACCTTGGTTCTCCAATCTTCTTCAGCATTATGGTCCACAACTAGCCATGGGACCCTTGGTATATGGTTGTACATCAAGCATTGAGGACAACGCTTTCACAAGGGGGATGGAATGTAAGCTAGATAGAGAGGTAGTGGGGGGGGCCAGAGGGCCCATAGTGATGATAGTGGAGGGCATTCAATGTAAGGTGGACTAGGTCCACTATATTATTAAATAAGGCCCACTATGGTAGTTAGATATAATAAATGGGTAGTTAGATACAATAAATGTAAGAGGACTTCTTAGAAGGTTCTACTTCTAGAAGATTTCTCCTCTAGAATGTTCTTAGGTGATGGTAGCACTATATAAAGGGGTTCAAGCAATGTAATGGGACATGAAGAGAAATATTGTATTTGGAGCTAAAGCTCATTAGGAGGTTTCCCCCTCGAAGAGGCAAGTAAACATGAGAGGATCCCTTCCATAATAGGATCCATTGTATGGTGTTGTCGTACCTCAAGGGTTTGGTAATAATTAAGTGTGGTTTCTTCTATATTGCTCTATGGATCTATTGTGTATTTAGTATTTGTGGTGATTATATTTGTAGATCTATTCAGGTTCTTAACAGAAAGCTTGAAAATAATGTCTTCATTCATTTCTCCTCTTGCTACAATTGCATTTTTATTTAACTTATCCATGATTAAGAACTCTTTATTGTCAAACACCAAATTGTGGTTTTTCTCCATCATTTGTCCTACACAAAGTAGGTTCTTCTTCAATGATGGTGTCAACAAAGTGTCATAAATTAACTTATTCTTTCCATGCAATGTTGGAATTGAAACTGCGTCTTTCCCTTTAACTTCATAAACTCTGTCATCACCAAATATAACTTTACAACAATAATTGTCATTTATTCTAGTAAACAACTCCTTATGAGATGTCATGTGAGTTGAACATCTCAAATCAATATACGAAGCTTCACTTTCTTCATTATGTACCATAAAAATTTATATGAATAACTTATCATTCCTAGTTTCTTCAACAATTGTATTGGCACCTTTATGTTCCATATCTCACAATTTTGCATAACAATATTTTTCAAGATGACCAAATTTATGAAAATAATAACACTATGGTCCCTATCTTTCTCGAGATCCATATATTCCTCTTCCTCTTCCACAAGATCCTTCTCTACTTCTTCCTATGAACTGACTTGGAATTCTTCCTCTACCTCTTGAGGTGGATGAATTTCCTTGATAATTATTTGATTGTTGTGGATGCCTATTTTGATTATCATTATGATATTGAACCTTGCTTCTTCCTCTTCCTCTATGCCTTGTGGAAAAAACATGTTCCTTTTTCTCGATTGGATTACTTTCTTCAACAGTTAGAAAATAGCCACTCAATTCGTCAATTTTCATTATGTTTAAATCCTTGGAGACTATAATACTGCTCAGGATGACCATCTAAAATTTGGGAAAAGCACTTCTTAAATTTTGATCAAGTAGTCTTATTTCTGGAATATCTTCACCTAATGACCTCATCTGATCAACAAGATCTTGTGTTTTTGTGATGTAATCATGAATGGATTCATTACTATGGATATTTTCATTTTCAAAATTCCACCTTAATGTTTTCAATTTAGTTACAACCACACCTTCATATGTGTTGTTTAATATATCCCATGCTTGCTTGGATGATTCTACAACACTAATTCTTGGAAATATAGATTCGTCAACTGTACTACATATGAGAGAAATTGCTTCATTATCCTTCTTTATAAGTTCCTTTAGGGATTGCTTTTCATTGGCATTCAATGCTTTAAATTCTTCATCGGAAGGCATAACATATCCATCAATTACAAGTTCCCATAAATATTTAGTGATAAATATGGGTTGCATGTGTTTGCTCCAACAAAAATAATTTGTGCCAAGAAGCTTAGGTAACACAATATTGCGAGAATTGTAACACACCTAACCCCTAAGTATCCCTTTTAGATATGGGGCATTGAAATTTCACGTTTTCGAAACTACTCTACTTCCTCTCCTTCACAGCTCTTGTAATATCCCAGGACCGAGCCCCAGTTGTTATTGGGAATGTAAATATGTTTTGGAGGCTGGTGAGCCAAGTGATTATAACCTAGGAGGCTTATGTGATGATTAGGCTGGAGAACCTAGATGCTAAAATCCAATGAGCCTATTTTTTTATATGTAAATACTCATATCATTAATATAAATTCATCGTTGTGTGTAGACTGACCAGGATAAAAGAGAATGGGGGACTAAGATCCACTAAGTAGGGAAAGGGAAGGGGCTAAGAGGCTAGGAAAAAAGGCTAAGCTTGAGGGATTATCTCTATGGGATTATTATAATATATTTCCTAAAAGACTAAGGTTTGGGAAATAACTCATGTTATCCTAAGTTCCTTTGGGAAAAGGAACGAACTCCAAGTGGAGAAGAACGAGCTCCAAGAGAGCCATGTGTCAATCTTGGTGCATGCATTTATATGTGGGGAAATCAGTTCTTTTTGGGGGGTTCTCTTCCATTATGGCAAGGCTTCCCATGCACTCATGCATGCACGTAAGGAGCCATTACCTCCATTGTTGACCTTTGATCATGGATGCACCTCTGAAACCTACATACATTTGAGATATACCATACTTTTCCTGTGAAATACAACACATTGTAATTTTCCTGAACCCATATCGTGCCTTAGTAGTTGGCTATTGCTACCAATGAAATTCCTTGGCTATGCATGGATTTCTGCCATATTTTGTGTCCTTACCTATTTTCGGTTGTTCCCTTCACCTGAGACTGTTGTTGGCTGAATAGGAGCTAGAGTGAAGAGGCAGGCTTTTAGGCCCATGAATTGAAGAAGAAGGTTGTTAGGCCTGTAAGCCACTCTCTCTAGGTGAGAGAGTTTGTTGGGAAAGACGAAGCAGGTTGGTAGGCCTGTGAGAAACTCTCTTCAGGTGAGAGAGGTTGTTGGGGAAGTGATTTTCCTGGAGGGAGATCAACTACATATATAGTGCTATGAGAATTCATGTCTGACCTATTGTTGAAGCCCTGGAAGGGAAGTGGGGTAGACGAAGGGCTATTGAAAAGAGAAGGGGAAAAATTCCTGGGGTGGGACAGGCATGTGGGGAATGAGAAGTTGTAGGTTGTTAGTGTGGGTTGGCTTTTGGGAGGACATTCTTCCTATTGTCTGTGTGACTTCCTTTTGATTGTGTAACCTCAACCTCACCTAGGAATCCATTTACCTAGGTGGAGTTTAGTCCTAGCTCGAGGGTGACCCATTGCTGAGAGTGATGAGTAGCGTGGTCTAAGGCTGGGAGGTTTTTGGAAGGTATGCATGCAATTGGTGGTATTCTCTAAAAATATAAGTACCATTTATGTGTTCATTTACTTGCTTTATATGTGTACATGTTTTATATTCATGAGTAATTGCATGTATATGCTGTATGTATAGGCTTACTATTATTTTTTCATTAATCTATGTATTAGAAGATGTAATTATCTGTTTAAGTTTTATATGTATGATGTTTCGCAAGAGTGTTTTATGGAGTAACATGGTCCAGCATGGGTGGATGGTCACGTTACAATGTGGTATCAAAGCATGAAATTTTTTCAGTGGCATTACCCATCCTGGGTGGCTCGGGTTGTTACAAATTGGTATCAGAGCTCATGGTTTCAACATTGAACATGGATGGGTTGTGTATGAGTAAATTGAAGTTAAAAAGTGCAAAAAGGGTGTTGAGAGAACACTTGGACAATATTTGAAAGCTCATGAGGTGTGGTAGACAGGGAAGCCACAATAACTGTGGTTATGGGCCACAAAAATAAATTGGTGTCTATGGATCTGTTTGGGAGAAGGAAGACTGTTCATAGCCGTCAGATCTGGGAAAGGAGCATGGTGGTTAACCCTCAAGTCCTTTGGACTTTGTTACTTTGGTGAGTTTTAATTTTTTGTCGAAAAATGGGTTGAAGCCCGAAGTTTTGAAGTCTCGAAGTGACTCTCAATCGTAGATCATTTGGGAGAAGGTATACCATTGGATTCCCCAAGTGGTTTGGCGGTTCAGTGTTTGAGGAATTCCATTTGAGATTGCACGGAGTGGAGTTTTCTCCAAAGTCCCGAAGACCGAAACTAATCTGGACCATCCATTATCGGATATATGTGTCCACAGATTAGTCGGTTCAAGATCTCGGTGTTCGACAGTTCGGGGGTTGTATGGTGATCAGTGACAAAAACTTCTGAAGTTTGAAGCCCTGAAGCACCGCAGTCCCAAAACTATGGAGTAGCACAGTTCAAAGAGATAGTCACTTTGGAGTTCAAAAGAAATGTGGAATTGAGTTGAGGAAATATCTGAAGTCTCAGGGACCCAAAGTCTTGAAGCTCCAGAAAATAATTGTTTGACAGTTCGACATTCAGGAGTTAACAAGTTTGTGAATATAAAAACTTCTAAATTCTGAAGTGTCGAAGTTCTAAAGCGCCAATGTGACGTGACAAGATGACGTCACCTAGGGTGATGTGGACACTGGACCTACCCTAAATTTCCACATGTCACCTACTTTGTACCTTTGACATAAATTTAGAACCAATTGTGGCCTTACATGTGTCGCTCGTCGGTGGGGCCACATGTCACCACCTAGTTGATTTTCAAGATAACTAAGTGAACCCGAAAAGTTTAGAGTTCGGGTGTTTTGATGTAATGTCCCCCACCTATTGATAAAGAGGTTTGGAGAAACTCGGTAATCTAGTCATCCCCACTAGACTATAGTCTCATGCAGCATGGGGAAAAGTCAGTTAAACTCAATGTTATAATTTAAAGTTGACTTAAAAAGGTAAAAGTAACTCACTGGAGGAATAGAGCGCTTGAGGTTGAGTTAGGAGTTGAACCTAAGGGTTAACATAACTCAAAAGAGGAATAGAAAGAGGTATAAAGGAAATCATAGGGCGCACCTCTCATTCATCTTGGATTATATTGCATTCGGCTATTGGGTTGTTGAGCACACAGTTTTGAGGGTTTTGAGAATACAAACCCTAGAGAATAACTCAATCATGAAAGATTCCACTCACCTTGTTCTAGGCTTGGTCTCAGGGATGAAATACTCCACCCACACCATTCTACAGTATTCACATGTACCATCATCTATTCAGGAGAGCAAAAAGCCATACCCTTGAGGGTTTTCTAGCAAGGGGCACATCATTCCTTAGAGAGTAGTTCGATCCAGGCTATTGGCAGGGTTTATTGACATTCTAGCACCTGGGTATTTCTTGCAAGGCCTTGTCCATCAAATGTAGAGTGTCTTGAGAGGGTTACTCTTGCTATATTATTATCTGGAGCCTTGGTACATTTTTAAGAGAAGGAGAGCGTAACTGTGATCCATATCTGTGCAGTTTAGAGGGGTCATACCTCAAATTTGACCATGAGACTTCTCCTAGTAGCTTGTGGTGGCCTGATCTATCTTTCTAGAGAATTTCAGGGCATTTGGAGGCCTCCTTCATCAGGGCCAAAATATTGAGCTTGACAGTCTTTAGGAGGGTGCAGTCTTACTTGAGCATTCACCAATTTGGTGGAGGAGATATTGGCATCCGGGCTTGAGACTTCAAAGAGGGCTTCTTCTTTCCCAAATGTATCTTGCTATGGAGTTTGGTGTCATTTGGAGATCTCCTTTAGTTGGGCTGAAATATTGGTCTTCTTAGCTCTATAGCAGGACATTCCATGGGGGGTTGGACATCGACCCTGGTTCTTCTTGTATTGTCCTTCATTGTATATCCAGCCGTTGAGGATTACATCTTCTTATCATGAGCATTTTGTAGAAGCTCATATATTATCTATTGGAGCCATCTGATGTTATTCCAGATCTACATCCTCTTTGTATCAGGTTCTTTCTTTTCATAATAATAAAGGTCAGATCTATGCTATTTGGTTCCATATCTTGTGTATTGGTTAGATCTTGTATTTCTATTAAGTATATCTTCAAATCTATGCTTAATAATTGAATATAAACCCTAAGGCCGAAACTTAAGAGGCCAACCTGCAAATAGACACATACAAATAAGTATATTAGTGGTCAGTTAGTGTTCCAAGTGAAAAAAATTGGCCTGGGAACATTACAGTGGTATCAAAGCTCTAATCCTCCCATCCTGTGAGGATTAGTGCATGCAGAAGTTCGGTGGAATCTATATGGTTAGGAGAAGGAAACGGACAGGTGAAGCAGAGGCCAAAATGGATGGATCAGGTGAGGACAGTGAGCCACAAATACTAGCAAGGATTGTTAAGGACTTGCAACCTTCCATACAGGTATCACAGAGCGACCTTGTAAATCACCTGCAGAAAAACCAGGAGGCAACACATAGGGGATAGGATAAAATATCAGAGACCTTGAGGAAGGTAAGTGAAAACCAAACGAGGATATCACAACTCTTGATGGAAATGACTCATAAGGGGAAAGGACCAAAATCTTATGCCTATAAGGAAACTAGTGGATCTCTTGGTGGGACCAAATATCAACAGGAACATGTTCTCTATCATCATTCGGAGGGAAGCCATGGAGGGGGAGCACCACAGGGAAAAACAGGTAGTAGAACCACTACTAGACGATAATTTCCCTCATTTACAGATGAACCAACACAACTCAACCACCCAGACGACTTTGAGGATCAGTTTGATTAGTATGTCAGAGAGCACAAACCACTAAGCCTACAAGTTTAGAGTCAGATCACCTTAGATCAGTTTTGTGGATTGAAATTCAGAATCAAACCCATGTTGTACCACAGGAACAACTATGAGCTAGAGCACAGGCCTGGGAAGATGGATATCCTCTACTTTGATGGTTTGGAAAAGTTGACTGCACAGGCATGGATACAAAAACTAGACACTTACCTATAGCTTAACCCTATGAGGGAGATGGATGCCATCAAATTTTCTACCATGTAATTGGATGGAAAAGCTCATGACTGGTGGTACCATGGATTGACCACCCTTGTCCACAATCATATAGTGGCATACATATATTTTACTCAGAGACTCATTGACAGGTTTGACTAGGGGGATCCAAAGCTACATTTCAAGGAACTCACACAAATCAGATAGACAGGAGCACCAGAGGTGTATATTGAGGAGTTTCAGAGGCTAGCAGTCATGGTACAGGATGTATCATAGTCTAGACTCATGATTCTTTTCACAGAGGGCTTGATGGAATCCTTAAAGGGTTGGGTTAAGGATTTTAAGCCTGCCAACTTGCAGGATGCTATATGGAGGACAAGAGATCTAGGCCCAGCTGCAAAGCCAAAATTTGTGCCTAGACCACCTCTAAACACCAGAGGGAGAGACCAAAGACCTCTAATGAATCTAGGAGGAAGAGACCCAAGGGGGTTTGACAGGGGCATAGGTAGGATGAATCAAAACACTAGAAGAGAATTGAGGAGAAAGCAACTATGCTACACATGCAAAGAACCGTGGGACCCATCCCACAAGTGTATGGGTCATGGCAAGGCTCATTATATTGAGGTGACATCTAACAATGAAGAAGATGAGGATTTCGGCCACATCTAGAATATTGAGGCAGACGCCACCGAAACTGCAGAAGAGGAGGCTACAGGTCACGACAGTGAAAAAGAGAAGAAGGATGTGTTGGAATCCATCAGTGGGGTACCCAAGTTCAACACTTTCAGGATGAGAGGGGTATACAGGGGAACAAGGTTTCGGTGCTCATTGATGGGGTTTCTTTGCACAATTTCATTGACTCATCACTGCTACAAAGGAGGCACATACCCATAGTTGAGTTTGAGGGATTCAAGGTAGAGGTAGCAGGAGGAAGAACCATGCCTTGTAACATGTACATTCCATGGATGAAGCTTACACTGGGTAGGCATGATTTAGCACAGGACTTTGATGTGATGGACCTCCCTGATACAAATATAATCCTTGGAGTACAGTGGCTCAGTACGTTGGGGCCTATCACCACCAACTACAAGACTATGGAGATGTCTTTCACATAGGAGAGTGGGAGAAAGGTAGTTCTCGTAGGCATGTCAAGCAACACATCCAGGGTATTCACAACAAAGCGTATGGAGGCCATTTTCAGAAGAGAGTAGATTGTATATGCTATTGAGTGAAAGATTTTGGCACGTGTGGACAAGAAAGAGAAGGTTCACTGTGCACCAAATATTCATAGGATCATTGACAAACACAGTAAGGTGTTTGGACCCATTCCACCAGGAGTGCCAGCAGATAGGGGATTTGAGCATATCATAGAGATGGAAGAGGGGGAAAAACCAATCATCACTACCCCCTACTGGCACCCAAAGAAGTACAAGGACGAGCTAGAAAATTCCATCAAGGAACTATTAGACATAGGTCACATTAGACCAAGTTCCAGTTCTTTTGCCTCTTCAGTGGTACTGGTCAAGAATAAGGATGGAACTATGCACATGTGCATTGATTTCAGGGCACTAAACAAGAAGACCATAAAAAACAGGTATCCCATTTTGAGGATTGATGAGGTATTGGATGAGCTCCATGGATTTGTTTACTTCAAAAAGATTGACTTATGATCTGGTTATCATCAGATCAAAATGAGGGAGGAGGAAATTCCCAAAACTTCCTTTAGGTGTCACTATGGCCACTATGAATTCTTAGTGATGCCATTTGGATTTACCAATGCACCCGCCGCATTTCAGTCATGTATGAACCACATCTCAACAAGCAATTGAGTAAGAATCTTCTTGTGTTCTTTGATGACTCGCTAATCTATAGGAAGACGTGGGAGGAACACCTTCAACATGTGGAACAAATATTAACTATCATGGAGGGCTAGTACTTGTATGCCAAGGAGTCCAAATGTGAATTTAGGATGACAAAGGTCCTCTACTTGGGGAACATCATTGGAGTTAAAGGGGTATAGGTACATAAAGAAAAGATCCAAGTGATAGTTGATTGGCCCACACCTAAAACTCTTACAGAGTTGAGGGGATTTCTTTGTATTTGCAGTTATTACAGGAGATTCATCAAAGGGTTCTCCCAAATTTGTGCACCTTTGACCGATTTGACTAAGAAAGGAGACTTCAGGTGGAGTGAAGAAGCACAATCTACATTTTACAAGATGAAAAAGGTAATGAGAACATGCCCAGTGTTAGCCTTGCCAAATTTCGGCCAACCCTTCACACTAGAGTGTGATGCCTCCAGAGAAGCATTGGGGATGTACTGATGTAGAATAGGCACCCCCTTGCCTATGAGAGCCGAAAATTGAGAGGCACTGAGCTTCTTTACACCATCTACAACAAAGAGATGTTGGTTATCATGCAGTCCTTGGCCAAATTTAGGCAATACTTGGTAGGTGCAATATTTGTGGTGAAATCAGATCACAACAGCCTTAAGTACTTCTTGGAACAGAAGGAGTTAAATGAGAGGAAAAAGAAGTGGGTAAGAAATATACAAGCCTATGTTTTTGACATTGAATTTGTCAAAGGGAAGAACAATACAGTTTCTGATGCATTATCTAGGAGGCCATAAGTTTATGCCATGACAGATATATTAGTTGATTGGAAGGCCCACCTCTTGGTGGAATACTCCAAGAACTAGTTCGCTTGTCAGTTGATGGATGGGAAAATACAGGATGACAACTTCAGAGTCATAGATGACATCATCTACTACAAGCGCCAAATTTTCTTGGTTCCTAAGTCGCCCTTCAAGACCAAGATACTACAGGCATGTCATGACTCACCGGTGGTAGGGCACCAAGGTATTGTCAAAACATACAGACATGTGAGAGAACAATTTTCATGGAAGGGGCTCAAAGAATATGTAGTGATACATACCAAAAAATGCACTACTTTCTAGGAGAACAAGGATGAGCATACCCATCCTCCAGGACGGTTACAACCTTTACCCATTCCAGAGCACAAATGGGAAACTATCTCCATGGAACTCATGACAAGGTTGTCGAGGGCATATGGGAAAGATTGCATTTTCGTGGTGGTGTATAGGTTAACTAAATTTTCACATTTCTTCTCCATTGCCACAGACTTCAGTGCACCAAAGGTTGCAGACTTGTTCTTCTTGGAGGTCTTCAGGTTGCACGGATTTCCCAAGACCATTGTTAGTGATAGGAAAAACATATTTATGAGCACTTTTTGGCAGGAGCTATTCAGGTTGGTTGGTACGGCATTGACCCCTAGTACCAGATACCACCCTCAGACTGATGGGCAGACCAAAATAGTTAACAAGTGGGTGGAAGGTTACCTCAAGAATTACGTAGCAGGGCAGCAGAAAGCATGGGTTAAGTGGCTACACCTGGGGGAATACTGTTACAACACCACTTATCACATGTCCATTGGTATGACTCCATTCATGGCTTTGTACAGTTATGACCCTTTCTCCTTTGTAGAGATTGACTTTGGTGATAGTAGAGCTTCGATAGTACAGGATTGGGTACAATAGAGCCAAGACATACTCAGGGAATTCAAGGATCATCTTCAGTGGACACAGAATCAACAAAAGGTCCAGGCAGACAAGCACAGGGTAGAGCATACATTTGAGTTTGGTGACTTGGTCTACTTAAGGCTCCAACCATACAGACAGGCTTCTATCAAAAGAAGCAGAGAAGAAAATATCTAACCCCAGTTTTTTGGTCCCTACAGGATTAGTAGGAAGGTAGGGGTCGTGGCTTATGAAC
The DNA here is from genome assembly GCA_010110895.2 of Picea sitchensis. Lineage (NCBI taxonomy): Eukaryota > Viridiplantae > Streptophyta > Pinopsida > Pinales > Pinaceae > Picea > Picea sitchensis. The sequence goes on along the minus strand of SNQJ01S0155525.1, from coordinate 8,578 downwards.
TTGAGCTTCCACAGGGAAACAAAATTCACAATGTCTTCCATGTGTCATGCTTGAAGAGGGCCATTGGCCAACACATCATGCCACTTGAGGTACTTCCACCCTTAGATTAAGAGGGACAGATGGTACTAATACTATAGGAAATACTGGAGGTTCAGGAGAAGAAACTTCGGAGGAGAAGCATTAGGGAATACTTAGTCAAGTGGAAGGATCATCCCATTGAAGCTGCCATGAGGGAGAGTGAACAGGTGTTATAGGAGACCGGCTCAGAATTGATTCTAGTCAAGAAATTTCTAGCAGGGGATACTGTAATGTCCCCCACCTCTTGATGAAGAGGTTTGGAGAGACTCGATAGTCTAGTCATCCCCACTAGACTATAGTCTCATGAAGCATGGGGAAAAGTCAGCTAAACTCAATGTTATAATTTAAAGATGACATTAAAAGGTAAAAGTAACTCACTGGAGGAATAGAGTGCTTGAGGTTGAGTTAGCATTTGAACCTAAGGGTTAACTTAACTCAACAAAGGAATAGAAATATGTATAAAGGAAATCCTAGGGTGCACCTTTCATTCATCTTGGATTATATCTCATTTGGCTATTAGGCTCTTGAGCACAAGGTTTTGAGGGTTTTGAGAATACAAACCCTAGAGAACAACTCAGTGGTGAAAGATTCCACTCACCTTGTTACAAGCTTGGTCTCAGGGATGAAATACTCCACCCACACCATTCTACAGTATTCACAAGTACCATCATCTATTCAGGAGAGCAGCAGGTCGTACCCTTGAGTGTTTTCCAGCAAGGGGTGCATCATTCCTTGGAGAGGAGTTCAATTCAGGCTATTGGTAGGGTTTATTGACATTCTAGTACCTTGGTATTTCTTGTAGGGCCTTGTCCATCAGATATGGAGTGTTTTGAGAGGGTTATTCTTGCTATATTATTATCTAGAGCCTTGGTATGTTTTTGAGAGAAGGAGGGTGCAACTGTGATTTAGATCTGTGTAGTTTGGAGGGGTCACACCTCAGATCTAACCTTGATACTTCTCCTAGTAGCTTGTGGTGGCCCAATCTATCTTTCTAGAGAATTTCAAGGCATTTGGAGGCCTCCTTCATCAGGGCCTAAATATTGAGCTTGGCAGTCTTCAGGAGGGCACATTCTTACCTGAGGATTCATTAGTTTGGTGGACCATATCTTGGCATCCAGGCTTGAGACTTCAGACAAGGATTCTCCTTGTCCTGATCTATCTTTCTATGGAATTTGGTGTCAATTGGATATCTCCTTTAGCTGGGCTGAAATATTGGTCTTCTTAGCTCTGCAGCAGGACGTGCCATCAGCCAGGGGGGTTGGAGATCAGCCCTGGTTCTTCTTGTATTGACCTTCATTGTATACCTAGCCATTGGGGCTTGCATATTCTTATCAAGAGCATCTTGTAGCAGCTCATATATTAACTATTGGAGCCATCTGATGTTATTCCAAATCAACATCCTCTTTGTATCAGGTTCTTTCTTTTCATAATAATAAAGGTCAGATCTATGCTATTTGGTTCCATATCTTGTGTACTGGTTAGATATTGTATTTACATTGAGTATATATTCAGACATGTGCTTAATAACTAAATATAAACCCTAACGCCAAAAATTAAGAGGCCAACCTTCAAACACACACATACAAACAAGTAAATCATTGGTCAGTTAGTGTTCCAAGCGAAAAAATTGGCTTGGGAACATTACATTTGATGTTCTCTGGTGTGTGATTCTCTGAAGTCTCAGAGTGCAGGAGTGACGTAGTAGGATGACGTCACCAGGAGTGATGTGGACCAAATCGGTAATTCAACATTCGGGAGAGTTGTTGTGTTTTTTTATGAATTTCTCTGAAGTGTGAAGCTTCAGAGTGCCGAAGTAAAATAAAGCTCCAGAGAGTGATGATTCGGAAGTTCGCCAATTCGACATTCAGGTGTTATAAAGTTAGATGGTGTGAAATCCTCTGAAGAACAGAGTTATGAAGTCCCGAAGCATCGGATGTGATGCAGAATGATGACGTCACCTAGGATGATGTTGGCCCTTGACCAAGTGTTGGAAGGTTACTGGTCATGTTGACCTATTTTGGAACTTCAACACCCTGGAAAAGGAAGAGTGCAAGACGAAGTGGAGATCATGGGATCTCGGCCCCCTTTTTGGGTTTTTGGGAATATGTAATTGCATTGGGATGTCAGCCCATGGGTTTACCCATGTTTAGGCCTATTTTGTATGTATAAATAGAAGGATAGGCATTGTAAGAAGCAGTCAAATAATATGTATATGTTATGTAGGCTAAGTGCTAGGAGTTGGATCTGTGTGATCAAGGTTTTGTGCATTCTGTGTAGACTTGCAGAGCTCAGTGCAAGTCCCTATGTGAGACTATAGAAGGCTTTGTGCTATAATGCAAGGAAGAAGGAACTAGCGAGCTACACAGATCTTTTGTCCTGTGCGGAGTAAGGGTTTTTGAGACTCTGTTCTTGTAACCGATTGACCGAAGACAATAAATAATAAGAGTTGTTAGATGTAGCCCCAAGGTGGGGGTGAACCACATAAACATTGTGTTAGCTTGCTTTGTGCCTGTCTTTATGTGTTTATGTCTCCTTTTTCTAAGTGCTTTGAGATTATTAGATAGATTTGTTTATGCTCGGTGCTAATGATGTGTAGAATGTTAGATCCTATATACATGAATATGCTCAGTTCTTGATCAGTTAGATATGACCTATTTATTGATGCTAAGTGCTTAATACAGTAGATTAGTGTGGATATTGTGAAGCCCTGTCTTACCAGTGAAGTGGTTATTGATTGTATATGGTGGAGCTGACGGTGCTAAGTTTTATATTAAGTTGTACAGTCATAGATATGTGTCCCAGCTAAGGCTGCATACACTTGAGTCCTGCAACCACCCCTACCTCTACCTTGAGTGAGACTTCATCTTCTTCGTAGGTGTTGCCGAAAGGGCTGGTAGTTAGGGTTTTGTTGGTGCATTGTTGTAGCGTTGAACCCTAGGTTTTCCCCTGTCCCAATAGGTGAAGTGGACTCACTTTTCACATACCACGTGTAAACCCGATTCATGTTTCTCATATGCCATTCATACTAGTTATAACATGACACGTGTCATCCATCAGATTAAGATGTGTTCTCTCCTTAATTCTGCCACGTAGCACCCCCTGGTGCGTGGATACTAACGAGACTACGGGAGTTCGTCAATTTGGGGAAAACATGATAAGATGAAGGTAAAACCTCTAAAAAGTGAAGCTTGGAAGAACTTCATCGATTCGACGTTCAGAGGAATTAATGGATGCTATAGTCAGAATCCTCGAATCTCCGAAGAAGTACCCTACGGATATTGGAACGTGAAGGAGAAACCTACGAAACCCATAGATTCGGAGCCCCGAAGTTCTGAATATCTAGATAAGCACCTACCAATTAGTGCCTGTTCATATCCCATGGTCATATTCAATTGGAGGCCAAATAAAAAAGGACTAGTGCCCCAATATTTTTTTTTTTAAGGAAAAACAAAAGGGGCTTAGAAAGGGAGCCCGTGGGGTTTTTATTTGTTTGAACTTGCACCTAAAGAAGTAATAAAGCCGATGAACCTTATGATATGATACAACAAGGGTCCAAGATCCAATTTGGTTCTGAGAAAAGATAATAGTTGTACAAATATTACATCACAGAAAATACAATTTTCAATTGTCCATAACTTTAAGATCAGGACTCAGAATTGAGCAAGGAAGAATTGATTGGAAAGGGCTTGGAAAGAGGATTCCAGGTATTCAACCATAATTAAGGATTGAGCATCTGAGATAACAATAATTCATAAAGAAGAGTGTTGGTGACCATAAAAGGAAAATTGTGCATATATTACCAAAATGGTATATTATGGTTCTAGCTAACTTAATTTGTTGTATGCATGTTTTTGGATGTAATGATTACATTTAAAACAAAAAAAAAAGTGCTATAGATGTCTACAGATATAAGAAAGGCAGATAAAGACAGTTCTTCATGTTACATTTGATATCTTTAAGAAGTTATTGGATCATATGTTGGGTTCAATAAGCAGCTTGGAAAACCCTAATGAAATTCTTGTTCAGGGAAGACATTCAAAGTGACAATATTTGCACATCAAATGTGAATGATAAGTGGGGAAATCCATATGAAATACATGATAATGCATGAGACATAGGTTCATATGGAGATGCCAAACATGGGAATAAGGAAGGTTTTATGGATATAAAAGATTTTGTACCTGATATCAAGAAGGAACAGAGGAGCTTGAGGACATAATGTTACGTCAAGAATATTCCACCAGAGGATCGAAGGTTAGGACTGAATAATGTTAAGATAAAGAAGTACATAGTGGGCATACCTAATTTATATAGATCGATATATCATGATGTTATTTTTTTGATACATAAAGATAGAGTGTATGCATGGAGTGAGTGACAACATCTCCAAAGATCGGTCCTACAGTTTGGAGATAGCAACCCCATTATTGCTATCAGAGTAAGCAATGGAAGCATGGTATGAAGGGCATCATTATGATATGATAGAAGTTGATTATGCATGTCATATTGAAACCAGATGGGTCAAGACATAAGAAAGTAATAATTCTTCAAGAAAATCCAAGTGTTGATATAATCAGTCAAGAAAAGGCTAAATCAATTGCTTCAAGAAAGAAATTGGTGTTAAATATCCAAGGTTACTCAAAGAACATGACTGAAAATATAATTGGGTCATGTAGGAGTTCTATCAGAGGGATCCATGTAATAAGGGAATGATGGAAATTAATATCATCATAATATGTGATTGCAAGTATGCAAAGTAGAAAAGGAAATATTCTTGGATGGAGTCAATTCTTTTAACATCCTAAGATAGTGGAAGAAGAGATCATGAGGTAGATATCAAGCTAATAGGAATGCATGACAATACTCGTGGAGGGACAACAAGAATAGAAAAGGATTTTTTATGCATTCCAAATGTGTTGAAGGTATTTCCACAATAGCATGGAGATATCAAGTCGGGAATAAGTTAAAAGTGAAATGAATTTATAAAGAGAAATCAATAAGGAACCATGAAGAATAAAATGGTTCTACGCATGGTTTTGAATGCAAAAAGAGATGGTGCCTGACAAGAATCCATCTCAAGTGGCATAGAGCCATGAGTGAAATTCCTAGGGGGTGGAAGTATCACTAAAAATTACAGGATCCCGGCCCCCTTTTGGGTCCCTTTTTGGGTTTTTCGGAATATGTAATGGGATTGGGATGTCGTCCCATGGGCTTACCCATGTTTAGGCCTATTTGTATGTATAAATAGAAGGATAGGCAATGTAAGAAGGAGTTGAATAATATATCTATGTGATGTAGGCTAAGTACCAGGAGTTGGATCTGTGTGATCAAGGTTTTGTGCATTCTTTGTAGACTTGCAGAGCTCAGTACAAATCCTTGTGCAAGACTATAGAAGGCATTGTGCTATAACGCAAGGAAGAAGGAACTAGCGAGTTGCACAGTTATTTTGTCCTGTGTGGAGTAAGGGTTTTTTAGGCGCTGTGCTTGTAACCGATTGACCAAAGACAACAAAGAATAAGAGTTGGTAGACATAGCCCCAAGGTGGGGGTAAACCACATAAACATTATGTTAGCTTGCTTTGTGCCTGTCTTTATGTGTTTATGTCTCCTTTTGCGAAGTGATTTGAGATTATTAGATAGATTTATCTATGCTCAAAGCTAATGATGTGTAGAATGGTAGATCCTATATGCATGAATATGCTCAGTGCTTGATCAATTAGATATGACCTATTTATTGATTGTAAGTGCTTAATACAGTAGATTAGTGCGGATATTACGAAGCCCTGTCTTACCAGTGAAGTGGTTATTGATTGTATATGGTGGAGCTGGCGGTGCTAAGTACTATATTAAGTTGTAAAATCATAGATTTGTGTCCCAGCTAAGGTTACAGACACTTGAGTCCTGCAACCACCCCTACCTCTAACTCGAGTGAGACTTCATCTTCTTCGCAGGTCTTGCCGAAAGGGCTGGTAGTTAGGGTTTTGTTGGTGTGTTGTTGTAGCATTGAACCCTGGGTCTGCCCTTGTCCCAACAGGTGAAGTGGACTCACTTTTCACATACCACGTGTAAACCTAATTCATGTTTTTCACATGCTATTCATACTAGTTAAAACATGACACGTGCCATCCATCAAATTGAGTTATGTGATCTCTCCTTAATTCTGCCACGTAGCACCCCCTGGTGCGTGGATACTGATGAGACTCTGGGAGTTCGTCAATTTGGGGAAAACATGATAACATGAAGGTAAAACCTCTAAAGCGTGAAGCTCCAAAGAACTTCGTCGATTTGACGTTTAGAGGAAATAATGGATGCTATAGTCAGAATCCCCGAATCTCCAAAGAAGTACCCTCCGGGAGTTCGGCACTTCGGCACTTGGAGGAAATATTGGATGGTGAAGGAGAAACCTAAAAAACCCAAAGTTTCGGAGCCCCGAAGTTCCAAATATCTAGATCAGCACCTATCAGTTAGTACTTGTTCATAGCCCATGGTCATATTCAATTGGAGGACAAAGAAAAAAGGACTAGTGCCCCAATATTTTTTTTTTAAGGAAAAACAAAAGGGGCTTAGAAAGGGAGCCCGTGGGGTTTTGATTTGTTCGAACCTGCACCTAAAGAAGTAATAAAGCCGATGAACCTTATGATATGATAAAGAAAGGGTCCAAGATCCAATTTGGCTCTGATAAAGGATAACAGTTGTACAAAGATTACATCACAGAAAAGACAATTTTCAATTGTCCATAACTTTCAGCTCAGGACTTATTGAGCAAGGAAGCATTGATTGGAAAGGGCTTGGAAAGAGGATTCCAGGTATTCAACCATAATTAAGGATTTTGAAGCTTAGATAACAATAATTAAGAAAGAATAGTGTTGGTGACCATAAAAGGAAAATTGTGCATATATTACCAAAATGGTATATTATGGTTCTAGCTAACATAATTTGTTGTATGCATGTTTTTGGATGTAATGATTACATTTAAAACAAACAAAAAAGTGCTATAGATGTCTACAGATACAAGAAAGGCAGACAAAGATAGTTCTTCATGTTACATTTGATATCTTTAAGAAGTTATTGGATCATATTTTGGGTTCAATAAGAAGCTTGGAAAACCCTAATGAAATTCTTTTTCGGGGAAGACATTCAAAGTGACAATTTTTGCACATCAAATGTGAATGATAAGTGGGGAAATTGATCCAGATTATTTTCGGTACAAAATGAGAGTGGAGATATAACACATAAATATTTAGAGATATTGCAAGAGAGACAAAAATATAACAGAGATATAGTGAAAATAACAAAAGTCGCAGATATACAGTAATACACGATTTCTATTAATGAAAGAAATGTATAGAGATTGTAAAAATACAGAGTGAAAGACTCACTAGAATGGTGGCAGCTTATCTCTGAGAAGAGATGTGATGGCTACTCTCATCTGTGAGAAGATGATTCTTACAATGAGGCTCTAAGGGCCTTTTTAACAAAAGTAAAACCCAAAACCCTAACCCTAGAAGATGAAAAGCCAAAAGGTTTGTGGGCCCTGATGGGGGCAGTTGATACATCAACTTCCCAGGGGTGTAACTTTTGCATACAATCTCCGTTTGGGGTGCTTAATAGCTCGTTGGAAAGATCTATCCGATAAATACAACTTTTGGGTGAGCAACATCGATCTATGTTCCATGTTGCTCCCCATTTTCTCAAAAAAAATCGTTTAGGGCCTCAAAATTGCCCCGGAAGTTAAAAACTGGTAAAAATAATAAATTGCCAAAATTCCCAAAAACATGTTTTGGGCCAGTTGGAGAAGGTGGGTGGCCACCAATATTCAGCTGGATCAATCCTCCCTCCTTAGGAAGCAATGGTATCCATTACATTGAGTTCCTGGGGGAGAGGGGAAAGTGATTGCTGAATCTGAATCTTGGTGATCTGCTTGCCTTGCTGGAGAAGTGGTGTTGCTTAGCTTGTTGAAGGCTATCATGAACCTTTGGTTTGAAGGTTTGGAAATTTTTAACCAGTCTGGCTATTTTAGATGACTGTCTGCAAAAGGAATCTTTTTTCTTTTCTGCAACCATGTTGACCTGCTTCTATTGGATAGAAGGTGCTTGGGCCGAAGCTGTGGTGGTTGCAGTATCCTTCTGTTCACCTTTTGAACAGATTGTGAAGAAGCTGAATTTTGTAGTATGAGATACTACCTTGTGGCACTGTTTAGGTGGGGAAGTAGTTGGAACTACCTCTGGTATTCTGTAGAGATGACCCCCTAAAGTAACAATGACACTATGGGGTTGAGACTCATAAATAGCATGGCTCTTCCACATATATGGCTGACCCAAGAGAACATCATAGAAATCCAGTGGGGCAACATCACATAATACCTCATCCTTGAAGGGTTGGATGCCGTATGACAATCGACACTGCTAACTGACACGAAGATCTCCTCCTTGGAAAAGCCACCTGATGTTGTATGGTTGCAGGTGTGGTGTTGTCGACAATCCCAACTGTTTGATGACCTC
>SNQJ01S0155524.1:0-22429 GCA_010110895.2 Picea sitchensis | reverse complement strand
TCACCTTATGGTCTCCTCCAATGTCTTGGGATCACCATACTTTATGTTTTCACTAATGAATGATGACAATCCACTCAAATACCTTTGAATTTAACTGTTTCATCCTTGATAAAAGAGACATACTTCAACAGTTCTAAAAACCTTCTTTCATATTCATCAATGGTCATACTCCCAAGATTGATTTCAAAGAACTCTTTCATTTTATTGTCATAATATCTCTTAGTCAAGTATTTATTCTCAAAATAGTTTTTGAATTCCCTCCAAGTAACACTTTTCTCTTTAATGTGTTGAACCTACACAAGTTGATCCCACCACATGGATTCATTTCCCTTGAGTTGATAGATGGAAATTATACCTTTTGCATGAGAAGAATAATTATTCAATTAAAAATACTTTCTCATGCCCAAAAACCATGTCTCTGCATCTACATCTTTCTTGTGCTCACCATCAAATGTAGGAGGTTTGATTTTGTTCATTTATCTTCGTAGCTCATCCACCCCAAACCCCTTATGCTTCCTGACAGAGGATGGAATTGAGTTGCTATGTGATATCTTATTGGAATGCCTTTGGGAGTGGTGGCGATGTCTGCTAACACTTTTGGATTTTCTTTTCTCATCAGGAGGCCTGTGACTTCCTGATTTGCTTGAACCACTCTCCTTATCCAATTTCTTTTCTATTCTGTTCAAGATCTACAATAACTTCATGTTGAAGTCATCCTGCTTCTCCTTGGATCTCATAGGCCTTTCATTATCATCTTTATGGATTTGAACATCCTTCTACAAATTCTTAATGGTCTCTACCATATTCATGTTTTCATCCCTTCCTTCTCCATGCCCGTTGGAGTTTGTTCCTTCAATGCCAAAATGGACATCCATCTCTCTAATCTCATATTCCTGGATGTAAGTCCCTTGTGCCTCTTCCATTCCTATGGAATCTTTGCTGATCTTGATCTGATCTAGTTGTTGTTAAATCTACAAAATGTGCAACCAACAAAACTTTGTCAGGCTAACTATTTCAACAATTTCCTAAAAAATATGAACCATTCTGGTTCAATAATATATATCATAATTCTTTGTTCTGAATTCCTGGAAAATTGAATTCCTAGATCAATTTTTTGGGTGTATATTTAAATTTCACTTTCCAACACCTTTCCAATTCCTACTCCCATGCTCAATTCCGAGTTCTGAGCAGAAAGTTATGGTTATTGGAAATTTGCCCATTAATTTTCTGTTCATCTTTCAACTTGGCGCAATTATGCGCTATAATTATGCATTTTTGCACATACTCCATTGGAATTTTCTTATGATATCAATTGAGTTTCTTCATATTCATAATATGGACAATCTGTCCAAGTTTCACCTCTTTCTGGGTTCTGGGATGCTAGTTACAACCTGCTGAAGTTATAGGCCAAAATACCATATTGTAGATGATATGCTATAGGTACCTTATTTTCCATATTAAGCACTTTTGACATGGCTAGAAATTTAATTTAGCTTTGGGAATGTATTCTATGGATCAATATATTTCCATTGACTACTCCTTCATCTCAATCTGATTTCGGAGCAGAAAGTTATGGCTCTTTGAAGTTAGATGGGTCTTAAAATTTACCCTCCACTGTTTGTGCTGTAACTTTCTCAAAAAAGCTCTGTTTGATGAACAATTTACACCATTAGAAATATCTCTCCAAGCTCTTTTATTTGAGCTGCAAAGATAGAGTGTGCCTTGGCACACTCTGTTCTCGTGGTTTTTGAGTAGCTAAAACCGCTCTTAAGGGCCTCAAAAACGCGCTGTAAAAAGATGATGTTCAAATGATATAAAATGTCACAGAAAATCATTGGTTTCTACTGTTATTCACCCTCCAAACGACTTCACACAAAAAAATTTCAACCTGTAACACATATTTACCATGTGAAGCAACAACACAAGGTAAATCATGCTTTGCGCACTTTAAAATCACTGTGTATCACTTCTCTATCGCGCCAATAACTTGCGCACACTACTTTTATTTCGCGCGCCAATATCCACTGCGTGCAGTTTTTGTACCTCGGATTGATATTCCACACACATTTCACTCTACGTGATGCACCATGCCAAATTTTAGTACGCCCCCACCATGCACCAATACTCTGTGTGCACCATTAACAAAACTGTCACGTGACAACATATACCCACATTGCATGTGCACCAACCAATCTCCTTTGTGCTCTGCCAATACTGCGCACACCACGCGCATCATTATCATGTGTGTGCACATCACGTGCACCTTAGTATGCATATGTACACCCCAAAATACTAAATTTAGTGCATGCACATGCACACCAATATTTTTCCACACAATGCCCAAAATTTACCGTGTGCACCTGCACACTAACATTTTTCCGTGCAGTGTCTAAAATTTAGTGCGCACACCCGCACACCAACATTTTTGCACGCAGTGTCAAATTTTTAGTGCGTGCACTAGCACACCACTATATTTCTACGCAGTACTAAATTTTACCTATCACAAGATTTTCACTATGCCACATGCATTTTTAGTGCGCCCAACTGTGCACATTCACCTTTATGTGCATTGATTCCTCGTGAATTTCGCTGCAGAAATTGGGGATTTTTCCTATTTTTTTCCCAATTTACAGTAGACATTCTGCAACTATGAAATTTCCTCAATTTCATCCCGATAACACCCATTCAACCTCTGCAACAACAAATCGCCGTGGGTTTCCATCTCTGGAACGAATTTACCCAAAATTAATTCACGAATTGAGAATTTTATTTACTAATCTCGCTCCATCTATAATGGCTTCACTGTAACTTCAAATTCAACCAATTCTAGGTCTCAATTTGCTAGAACATATATTGAACCAATAATATCTCACCACTTGGCCGAATTTCTCCATTTTCTCATGAATTTAACAACAAAATTGGGGCTTTTACCAATTCTGCGTCGTTGTTTCTAAAATTTACCATGGACGCTCAACAACTCAAAATTTGGCCACTTAGAAATAAATCTTGTATGAAATTTCTCTTCAACTCAAATTGTTCGACCCATCCAGACTCAATGTTGAAAACTAAAGCTCTGATACCATATTGTAGCATCCACAACCTCCCAGGTTCGACCACGATACACAAGAGAACTCTTTCTTTCTCTCTACGGAACATACCGTAACATACCCAACACCTAACTGAGCTATGCCACATAGTTTTTTCGAACTCTATGCAATTAAAACATATATACATGCAGAACTCTTGCGGAAGCATTATATATAAAATGTAAATAGATAAATACATTTCGTAAATGGACAAATTCATACTGAAATAACAGTAAACATAGACATGAAGCATATACAGGAAATACCCATAAACATACATACAATTATAACCATGCATAAGAAAAACCCATAGAATAAACACGTAAATAACAATGCAACATGTAAATTTATCACACAATTGACACTTATCTTGGTAAGAATGTCACCAAATGCGTGCAGACCTTCCACGAACCTCCTAGCCTTAGACCACAATGCTCATCACTCTCAGCAGTGGGTCACCCCTGAGATGGAACTAAACTCCACCCGGGTAAAGGGGTTCCTAACCAGGCTAATGGCTCATGGACAAAAGGAAATATTTCGTCATAGGTGCCAACTCAAACTAAAAACCTACAATCCCTCATTCCCCACATGCATGTCCCACCCCAGGAAGTGTGCCCCTTCTCTACTCAATAGTCCTTCGACTGCCCCACTTCCTTTACGGGCTTTAGCAAAAAGCCGGACAGGAAGTCTCAGAGCATTATAGTTGCAGTTCAACACCTCCAGGAAATCAATTCCCAACAATTCTCTCACCCGGAGAGAAATTGCTCATGGGCTTGACAACCCGCCTCTTCAATATCCACGGGCCTGACAACCCGCTTCTTCAATATCCCATGGGCCTGACAACCCTCTTCTTTAGTCCATCTCCCAAGCTAACCAGCTACACGAACAAGTATGGCTATAGATACATGTTCCGATACAGTGACATGAATGTATGAAGGATAATTGGTTGCGTGAGTGACAATGGTCATTGAATCATGGATGAATGAGGGAAGGAATGATGGGAAATGAACTAAGTCCCAACAATATGTATGCATGTCCCCACCTTGACACTTGTCATGTTGGGAGCTAGTTTGGCCCACTTGTCCCCAACTTTGGAACTTAGGATAAAATAATTACCCATACTTTATACTTTAAGAAATATTAATATAATATTTCTTTTTGGCTTAGGCTCCCTATCTTATCCCTTTTCCTTACTTTTAGCTCCCACCCTTTCCCTAACTAGTGGAGTTTATTCCCCCATACTCTTTTATTGTGGTCGGTCTGCGTGCAAGGTTGTATTTTATATTAATTATGAGACATATACAAAAATAGGTGCACTGGCCTTTAATATCTAGGATCTCTGGCCTAATCAAAACTTAAGAATCCTAGCTTATAATAACTGGCTCACTAGCCTATAAAATGAAACATATACACAAAGGCTCCCTGTCCTCACAATCATGCACACTTAAGTTGTTGCACGTGGTATCCTGGAATGTGCACACTTCCTCATTTTACTGCGTAGTACATGCGCGCACTATGCCATGAAAGGTGCATACAAAATGATATCAAACACCTCACCAGCTTGAGTGCATTTTCATTTACATTTACAATTGGGTTCGACCTTAGGGATATTACATAATATTTCCTAATCGTGGTCCAATTGTGTGTATCCCCTTCAGGAGGTATGCAATGATAAATGTGTAATCGAAGTCCCTCGGGACACTATTTTGACTAACCGCGCCAGCTAGAGGTGGGATATAGTCGGGCATGATATATGGGATGAGCTTTGCATTTGCCAAGTCATTGCGATGCTTGCTCTGTTTCTTGTCACAGTTCTAGAGGGCCTAGATCGACATGTAGTCGATGGAGAGGCTTGCACTCCTCTAGTTGACGAGGCCTGTGCCACTGTGGACATGACCTTCTCAGCCATTAAATCTATCATAATTTCCTCTACAAAATTTTCCACTACGCTGTGCTCACCTGACATACATGCTCGAGATCGGATATCTCAAGTCGGTGAACAAACACTCAATGTAACAGAATGGGTGGCAAGGTCTCAATAGGATCAGTGTGATAACAATGAATTATCTGCAGGCTCAGATACTCACAATTCACAAAAGTGTTCTCGGTGCAACATTCGACGGGATAAATAAACAATGTCGTAACATATTCCTCCAACGAAAAATAATTCTTCCATCAATGCGATTCCATCCATTATGGCAAGGTCCCAATGGTTCAATGACGATCTTTCCAGCCACAAATGCATTTCTAGCCGTTCTGGAGCGTCGTTCTAATGGTCAGGACACCTCCATCGGTTATATTGCTTCGCAGTGGTGAAGTGCCAATCTACGTTGTTCTTCTATTCCGACGAAGTTCAAGTTCTGCAAACCTTCCTTCTGCAGAGTCCTCTATGGAACTTCCTGCAATTTTTCTAACTTTACTTTCTTCTTGCTTTCTTTCCTGTCATTTGCATTTCTGGGTTCATTTTTCCATTATTGTTCTTATCTCCTCTTGGCATAGTAACTTCACACTATTGAGGATATTTCACAGGGTTCAGGGGTAATACTTCTTCTCTTTCTGGAGTAGGTGTTCTACTCTCCTGTATAGACAAGTGTTTCAAGTCTTCCTGTGTTCTTTCAACTTTGACAACCCGGTCTCTGGCCCTTAGTTTCTTTGACTTGTCCTTCTATTCTTCTATTAATTGCACTATTCTGCTAGCCATGAAATCCCTTAGCTCTTTCTTTTTTTTTTCTATATCCTCCTCTTCTTGTTTCCTTCATATTTGATCTTTCTCAATCCAGGTTTTTCCTAGCAAAATAGCAAACGGTGCGTTGTTCTCAAAAAATTGAATGACCTCAAATTCTTCCTCTATCGAAGTTCCATGAGCACTCATAGGTATCTATGTAAGTCTTTCACATAGGTTTATCATTTTTCCTTTAAACAATCCTATTCCTCCCATTGAAGGAACCATAGCAGGCTTGCCAAAAATTTCCCAAGTTCTTTCTGTCATGATATTCACTTGTGTTTTCTTATCCAGAACATAGTCTATGTCGAAGTCTCCTATTCTTATTTCTATACACTCCTCCTCTTTTAAGATCTATGATAAGTTGTTGTCTCTGTGATCTTCAGGGTTTCTTTCATCTGCAATAATATAGTCTCTGATTCTTTCTAGGGTTCTATCATATCCTTAGTCTCTTGGCCTTTATCATGGTTTTCTTGTCTCATATTCATCTTTTCAACTTTAGCAATCATTCTAGGGAAATCCAAAACTTCTTGATCCATAGAATTACATCAAAGACAACTAGGACCTCTACCATGGAATTCCTTAGCAAGATGTCCTGGTCTTCTGCAACTATAACAAAGATTTAATCCTCTCTTTCTTGTAAATTATCCCCAAACTTTCCTGTACTGCGTACTGAGATCACAGTGATGAACCTACAAAATTTTCTTTCTAGGATCCTGCATCCATTTTTTAGTCGAAACATTCTTTCTATGCATAGGAATAACATTTTCATTACTTCTATCAAATCTACTCATATCAAATCTTCTTTCTTCTAGCTATGCCATAACTTTCATACTAGGACAAAATCTATCAAGCATTCCTAGATCCATTCTTTCGAAACAAATTTTTTCACTTATCTTACCTTTATCAGAGCATAGAGCTTTAATATCTTACCTCTTTTCTTTATATCTAATTCCTTTCTTAGCACAGAGCTTCGCAAGTCAAGTAGAATACTGTGCATTAAAGAAGCAGATCTACGCACATAGCTTTCTCTTTTATTTAGTTCCCAACAATCACAATTTTATATCCCGGCAATGAAACCATTTTTTGGCACACAAGGGCAAACCCAGGGTTCAACTCTTCAACAATGCACCAAAAAAGCCTTACTACTGACCCTTTCGGAAACACCTGTGAAGCAGATGATGTCTCACCCGAGGTTGAGGCAAGGGTGGTTGTAGGACTCAAGTGTCTACAACCTAGCTGATACATAGATCTGTGATCACAGTACTTAACAAAGAACTTAACATTTAACATTAATTAGTATTTATCCCTTACCCACATCGCAAGAGAAAACCCTAATTACAAAACAACGCAGTATTCAACAAGATTTAACACATCCAAGCACTTAGCACATAGAAATAGATCAGATATATCATTCATTCACATCACTAAGAACTAACCTACTATATCAGAAGCATATAACATATATTACCACACTTAGCATAAATCACATCAATAACATAAAAACCATAATGCACAAAGAAACCGCAACACAAGATATATGTGGTTCACCCCAGTGTTGGGATACATCCACCAAATCTTCTTCTTCTTTATTGGCTTCTGTCAATATTCTTACATGCACAGAGCTACAAAATAAACTCTGCATAGGATAGGAGATTTGCATGCACCTCTCCAGATTCTCCTTCCTCGAGCTAGGTTCAAGCACAAAGCCTTCTTACATTTTGCACATAATCTTCTTACAATCACTTGCACTTAGCTCTGCAAGTTCTCAACACATCATGCACAAAGCCTCTAGATCTGCACTAAGTCGATTATACTAGGTCTAGTACTTATTAAATCGCTTAGATATCTATTTATACATTACAAAATGGGCCTAAACATGGGTAAACCCATGGGACGACATCCCATACCCGTTACGTAAACCCTAAACCCAAAAATCTCTAAAAAGGGGGTGTGATCCCGCGATCTACGCTTCGCCTTGTGCTCAGCCTTCGACCAGCCTGTCGAAGTCACAAAAATGGTTAAACATGACCAAGGTTCTCCAAAACTTGGTCAAGGGCCAAAAACACCTCTCAAAGATTAGTTTTAAGAGGGTGGGGTGATCAGATCTCTTGCAAGAATGTGATGCCATATCATCGAGGTACACCTCGACTATGTGTTTGAGGTCATGAAAAGAAAGTGACATGGCCTGTTGAAAAGTAGCTCCAACATTCTTCAGGCCAAAAGGAATTTTTTGATACGTGAATGTACCCCAGGGACAAATAAAAGAAATTTTATGTTTGTCCTCGGGCTTGATCTGAATTTGGTTATACCCGGAAAAACCATCCATGAAATAAAATACCTTGCAATCCGCACATTCATCGACAATTTGGTCAATAAACGAGGTTGGAAAATTGTCTTTCGGGAAAGATTTGTTGAATTCTTGAAAGTATATACATACGTGAATTGTTCCTTGCTTCTTGTTGATATGAACATGGTTCAATACCCATTTTTTCAATTGCACGGGGTAGATGAAACCAACCTTGATAAGTTTCTCTACTTCATCCTTTATCGTCGCAACTTTGCAAGGATTGACCAAGCGAAGATTCTGTCAAATATGTTTGGCATCAGGATAAGTTGTGATTTCATGTTCAAGAATACATGGATCAATTCCCAACATTTCCTCATAAGACCAGGCAAAAACATCGTGGAATTCCTTAAACAATTCAGTGTAGATTCAAATCTCTTCGAGGGAGAAATCCACTCCGAAGAAGACATTCTCCATGATTCCAGGGGTTTTGGAGATATCGATAGGAATCGTTTCAACAATACTTTCCATGTTTCCCTTGGTGTATACTCCATGTATAGACAAAGGGTTAATGGGACAAGGGGCATCTCCACTCATGTTCGTAACAAACTCTCCTACCTCTATTCTCCTAAGCTCGGGTAAGAAGTAAGATCTATGGTTAAGATCATCCCAAGGTCTGTCTGGACCAATCTTTGCCTGTAGGATCACCTCATCATAGGGAAAGACTAAGTCCAAAGGGTCATGAGCCATGAGAGAGTCTTGAGCCCAAATAGGCTCGAGAATATGATCTAGCTGTTGTGGGGGAGCTAGATCAGGGTTGGTCGAGGCTTGTTGGACAACACTATACACAACCTCAACAATGGATAAGGGAATGGCCATGCCAAGGTGACCTAACCGTTCCATCGAATTCAATGGGGAAGGTAAAGTCCATGGGTCATGAAAGTAGCTCATTTTTAAAAGATGAAACTTGAAAAATTGCAGCCTTCGGCTGGTCGGGGACAACCAAAATAAACCTTACATCATTGGAAGGCGACAGATAAACAAAAGTTCCCATCAAATACAAAATCAATATGACACCTAAGTTGACAGTTACTGGCTGCGGTTTATCAATCATCAAGACTGTGGATTCCCCTGATTAAGGGTCAGGATGGGAGAAGGATAATTGGTCAACTATTATAATCTGGCCCTCGTGTAGAAAGCATAAGACCCGAAAAATGTTGGCTACAATCGCATTCATTTCATAAGTCCAAATCCATCCTACCAAAATATTTTAGTCAAGAGGCGCATCGACTACTTCTACCTCGACACACATAGTTTTACCCTCCAATTTTACAAGGAAATAGGGAATTATACCATGTGGTTTGAACGATTGAGTAAAAAATTTCATAAGAAACATGGGCAACATAGACAACTTAGGTTGGACAATGTCTTTCCAACATGCCAATGACATCACGCAAGTTGAGGCATCCTCATCAACCATCCTACAAAAAATGTTCCATGTCAACAATTTTGTGGTGTATGCCACTACTATCTCAAAGAAGACATGGTGGGGAGGACGCGGTTTAAGGTATATCAGATAAAAAATGATCATTCCAAAGTTACTGGGCTCTGCCACTCCCAATACAAACAACAATGCTTTTCTTTGTGAGGGGCAACTCTAGAGAACCTCCATAGTAGACATTTCACAAGGAGTTTGTGCCAGATCCTCCACGAGGGAGTAATTTTGAGGAGCCCTCGCATTGGGGTTGTGAGAAGCCTTTTTGAATGCACCTTTAGGGATGTGAGTCATTGTTTCTCCCAATGTCTTCTCAATTTGAAGAGGAACTAATGGGTTGGAGGCCTCTTTGGCCTTCTCAACAGATTCTGACATTCTGTACTCATGAGTCCTGGTTGAAATATGAGCTGTGACATTCATCATATAGATGTTTGGGGCCCCATTGTTATTATTATTCAGAGTGGGGGTGCCCTGACTGCCCCCAACCTTGCTCGTGGATGTGTAAGCTTGAGCCTTATTTTTCCCTTGTGGAAAAGGGTTTGTCAACAAAGCAGGATTTTGTTGTGCTAGTAGCTTCTGGGATTCCACAAAACGAGGGCATAGGTGATTCAAGTGGTCATCCGTGCAAATATTACACAGAAAATTCACCTTTATCTTTTCAGTTTTTCCCTCACCAACTGTATTTTCAACCTTTTTGTCCCCCTTATCCTTCTTGTTTTTTTGTTTCTTCTTTCCCTCGATTTTCTAGTTAAACTTGGGATTTTTTGATTGCATATTGTGTACATTCAATGTCTGGGTTGCAGGGTTAACTAAACTAAGAGTTTGGATGGACACAATCCGTTGAATCGATAACTACTATAATTAATTAGAGAATAGATCCATGGACTTGTTTTGTGTTGAGCCTACTATGCCATTAGTGTGAGGCCCATACTTCTATTTGGATTTGTCAAGAGTTGACTATGGTGCATCGGGTAAGATATCATATAGCATGTCAGAATGGGAATAAATCATCTCCAGTTGCTCGACTCTCATAATAGCCTCTTCTTAGAAAAACACCTCGGACGTTGCTATGTCTTTGGATACACAAGGCACCAAGCACTTTAGGAACCACTCCAACAAAAATGTAGGAGGGACCTTGACTTTAATCAAACTCTTTCATCGCTGACATTCTCAGATGTGATCCGAGATATGGTTATGTTTCATCTGCTCAAAGTTGGACAACAACTCTGTGCTGACATCGTATCTCACTGACAGCTAGAAATGGTTCAAGAAAACCATAGCCAGGTCATTAAAGTAAGAATAATTTGAATTGTTGAGCTCGATATACCATTTCGTTGCACCCCCTATAAGAGTGCATTGAAATAAGAACAACTGAACAAAGTCATCCTTTAATGAGTTGGATGACCACCACAAGTGAAAAGTCATCACGTGATCACCTGGGTCCTCACCAGTCTTCCCTCAAACTTATGGATGTTGGAAAGAAACTTAGTCGACATGAGGGGCCAACATAGATCATGGCAGATCGGGTCATTTAACAATCTCGACAAGTTTGTAAAATGCAAAGTTTCTAGGAAAGGTAGTCTCGATTGCAGAGTATTTACATGAAAAGAGGGGCCTGGATTTTGAATGGCACGAGGTTGCTAGGAAAAGTTTGACTGTTGGCTAGGGTTTTGGTAGATACCATGGTGGTCCTGTCCAACAAAAGGGGCTTGCATCTGATGCTATATCATCGAATGATTTCCTAAGTTAGATGACATAGCTTGTGTAGGGATTGCTCCCTTTGCTATGTTCCAAGGACCTTGGTTGGGGATGCCCCTAGCCGACCCTCATGGAATAGGTATTGAACCTTGCTCGGGTTCCACATAGTGTGGGAGGGGTTTCCCCTAATTGACATCCCTTGCGAGGGAAATGAGCCTTGCCAAGGATTCCCAAGACCTTGTGAGGAGTAAACTCCTACCATCACTCCCTGTGAAGGAATGAAAACTTGTGTAGGGTTTTGTTGACCAAAGACAGGGTTGCCCCTAGTTGAGAAAGAAGACAAAGTAAAAGCATTATTTCCAAATGAACCAAACAAAGAAAACAACATTGATCCCACCAGAGTCGTGTAGGATGAAGGTCCCTGACTCCCTCCACTAAACAAACTATAGTTGGTATTAGGCTTGGTTGGCTGCTGAAACATGCCACTGAGCGAAGGGGACAGAGGAGGGATGTGACCTCCACCATAAGGAATAAAATTGAATGGGGTAGTGGTTCCTGTGACAGATCCTTGCAAGGGAGAATTAGATATCCCTTCCTCAAGACCAATGGTCTATAGAGTAGAGTATGTGAGAACCAAGTTAGAGTCAAAACCATGCATCCCATAAGAAAATGGAGCGCCCAACATGTTCTGAAGAAAGGGAACAGTGGTTTAAATCATCGAAGGAATCAAACCACTACCCAAAGTGGTGGGCATCGAGACAATCGTGGTCCTAATAGGTGGAGGTGGGGGGGGAGGTGCGACACCCCCTCCTGCGAAAGCTGTGATGGGAGCACAAGGATTCCCTGATGAAGTAGCGTTAGCTTCTTCCATTGTCGCTCGTCAAATAAACTGGAGTTCAGGAGAAGTCACCTCAGGAGGGACTATCTGAATTAAAAGCGGCATTGATAAGTCGATGATCAAATGATTTGTTGGCCTGAAAACTTCAGTCTTGAGGTCAGAAACGATAGATTCCTCTAGAGCAGATAATTCTTCTCTTGTATTTGGCACGAGTATAGTTTTCTGTGGCCCAGTAGCTTTGAATGATCCTTCTTGATCGAGCCTGTGCATCAATGGTCGCAGATGTAGCTCCAAAGTGACCGATGATAGGCCCTGAAGCCTACACAAACGATGGATTTTTTGATCTTCCATATTGTGAAATGATCAACCGAAACTCTAAGTTTTGGCTAGTGTGGAAGACAAAGCACACACTAAAATTTCCTAAAGGAAAATCAGGCAGATAATTAACTAGTAGGAAGAACCGTTACGCCAATCGACACTAGAGAAACTTACCAATGCAAGTGTAAATTGAACACAAAAATACCCTCTGGGTATACTCTACAAAGTGTGATCCAAAATCTTCCCTAGGTACCATGGTATACCCTCATAGTCACCTGTGTAAGTCCATAAAAATTGGAAACTAGGTTTCCATTTCACAGCCAGTCACCAAGCAGGTACAATCGACAGTCGGGCTAATTGTGATGAGCAAGATAACAAAGTCCGAAGCCCTTCAAGGGTATCAAAGGAAATTGGTCTAGAATAAAATTGAGGATATCAAATGGATTCTATTTCCATGAGGCTTCATAATCAAATGCGATCAGTGTGATTCCAAAAAAAGACCCTCAATATACAATCCCCAATACGCTTGGTCCGACTTTGGAGGGGTTATATCCTTTATATTTCATTACATGACCTTGTGTTTAGCCCCTGTGTTAGAGGGGGGTCCCAACTAAATCTTACCATTTTGTACTTTAGACACTCCCTATCATAGAATCCAATGTTTGTTTTATATGGCCTTGAAGAGTTTCCTGTTCACACCTATTTCAAGGCCCTAAATCCTAGACTAATTGGTGAACCCTACAAACAAAAAGTCTAATGGATTTTATGTTAGGCATTGATTTTATGGGATTGATTTACTCAAAGGATATGAATGTGCAACTGGAGGTGTTTGGAAGAGATGAAAGAGAATAAAACTTTAGATCCTTTACGAAAAAGAAAACTAGATACTTCAAATTTAAAACAAAGGCTTTCAAATCTTTGTGAATGTCAACTTTTAAAAACAATGTTCCAAGATCCTTTAACCGAAATTTTCCTAAAAAAAATTTCATTTCACAATGAAAAACTACTTATATTTTTAGGAAAACAAGAAACAACTTTGAAACAAAACTCTTTTCTTTTTGCAAAAAGACAACCTACGCTACTATAACCAAACTAAATACATTAATACAATATTTTTTCTGATTTTTTGAAATGCTTAAACAAGAAAAATAGAAGTAAAATATTATTTTCATTTTTCAAAGCGTAAACTGGATGAAGAGAAGATAAAACCCAAGACTCATATAGATCCTAGACCACTGCGTAAACGCAGGGACTCACAAGAACCCAGAGGAGGATTTAATGCTTACAGGCCAACTCTAAACCTCTAAGGAAGACAAAATAAAATCAAGAAAAATGTTAAAAGCGAATCTTTAAACCCAACCAAAGACCACTAATAGAGACTTTGTAAAGTCCAAGAAAGGCCTAAGAATCCCAAGGCTTCTGTCAGGAAAGAAAAAAACTCCTCTTTTTTAAAAAACCTTTCAAGACATAGAGATGTGTGTTGTTGCACCAACATCTTGCATATGTACGTGGGTTGTATACTGTATATGTACATGTGCTGAGCCAAATAAGGGTGTGTACACCTCTGATATTTTCCAAAAATAAAAAGGCTTGGGAGAATGACTGGGCATGGAAGGCTGGTAGGCACCTGGAAGGTGACCAGAGACCCTAAACTGACTCAGTAAAACCTAAAAAACTCAAAAAAGAAATTGTTACGAGGGAACAACTCTCTATGGCCAGAGGTAAACCACAACAGACATGTATGACTGCAGAAATCAAATCAATTCCATTGTACGTTATATAAACTAATGTGTAAGATAAGAAAGAGGCCCACTTCGATCCAACGTTTGATGATGTTCCACCGTTGAGCACTCCAACCCAAAGATTTATACCTGCAATAATTTCTTAACAAACGAGCATAGAAAGTACATGGTGATGGTATAAAGGGGTTAGCACATTAGATAACATAGTCCATTAATAAACATTACAAATATGCCCATGGATAATAATCATATATTTTCATGATACCAATAGGACGGGAAAGGAGTATTTCTATTAATAATTGATCAACATAAGTGACAACAAAATTGACTTCCGTGTCGGCACAGTTCGAAACTAAGGAACCAAGTTCCTTCCAATTGGGCCTCCACCACTTCAATCCTCCACCAAAGGAAAGCTCATAGGAGAGAGAAAATGAGTTTCTCTCAAAAATAGAGAAAGAGCTTGGGGGTTGAACATTGTGTTCAGAATTGAGGAACAAAGGGATGCAGACTCAATATGAAGTAATTTCTCCAGAGTAACTTTGCTCTCAAAGTTGAATGCTTTCTCCTCTTTTCCATAGCTCGGAATTGTGTTTTTATAGCCTTGAAAATGCAACTGAAGGGATGAGTCGAAACGTTTCCATTATATGCAAGGCCAAGGATCAGAGATCTCCTGTCGTGACATGGAAACCCGACTTAATTTTTGTATTTTTTGGCAGAAATCTTGATGTACACGGGCAATAGTGGAGCAGTCAGTGTATACACATCTTGTATAGCAGATAGGGAGCGTATATGTGGAAAAATGTATATTTTTGTCTCTAGATTCATCAAAAAGGGATGACAAGTCTGTATAGGGAAATGGAAAAAGGCCCTCTGTGCAAGATAGCAATGGTGAGGCAAATCTTGCTATGACAGATGCCCCCTAATGTGTGAGATCAGAGAAGTATCTGCGATGGCCGAAATACATTATAAATAACCCAGAAGTGGAGTGGTAGAGAACCAGCTGGACAAACTCAATTGATCATTACATTCTATATTGACTTTGCATACATGGCTGCCAAGAATACAATGCAGATCCATGTGGAAAATATACCAAACAAGTGTTCATGCCCATGAATAGGCAAATACAAATGCGGTTATATGCCAAAAGTTTTCATAGTCATGAACAAGGCCTAGTGAAACCAGTTGTTGGCATAGGGGCAGACCCAGAGTTCAATGCTACAAAAACACACCAACAAAACCCTAACTACCGGCCCTTTCGGCAACACCTGCGAAGCAGATGAAGTCTCACCCGAGGTAGAGGCAGGGATGGTTGCAAGACTCAGGTGTCTGCAACTTTTTCTAGGACACAGATCTATGATTATATTGCTTACAGAACACTTAGCATGAATATTCAATCCTTATTATACTTCACAGATAGCACAGAGCCTCGCGGTATTCACTTAGATCTAAGGTAATTTAGAACTTAGCAACAATAAACAGGTAAGATATAGTAGATCAACACTAAGCATATTCATACATATCATATCTAATATTCCTATATAGTTATTGATGCACAAAGCATAAGTAGACCTATCTAAATATATCAAAGCACTTAGCCACAATAGAGATAAACACACTAAGTCAAAGGACAAAGCATAACACAGATTTACATGGTTCACCCCCACCCTAGGGCTACATCCACCAACTCTTCTTCTTTATTAGCTTTAGTCAATTAGGTTACAACACAAATCTATCAACATCCTACTTTGCATAGGACAGGAGATCTGCCTCCGCCAGATCCTCCTTCCTTGAGTAGATCTAGCATAGAGCCTCCTTATAATCTGTGCACTCAACACTTACAATACTTGCACTCAGCTATGCAAGTCAATCACATAGATCAATTCTAGCACTAAGCCCTTGTCTAATCTTCTCCTCTACTTACATCACCTAGATATCTATTTATGCATTACAAAAGTGGGCCTAAGCATGGGTAAACCCACAGGCCGACATACCTTTCCCATTACATTGTCCCAAAACCCAAAAAGGACCCAAAAAGTGGGCCGAGATCCCATGATCTCTTCTTCACTTGGTGCTCCATCTTCGATAGGCTGTCGAAGTCCCAAAAATGGTCAAATATGACCAAGTATTCCTCAAAACTTGGTCAAGGGCCAACATTCCCCCAACACTCACCTGTGACTCATCTCCAGTCACTCAGGTCTGACCAATTCTTATTCAAACACTTCGAGCTTGGCTCGAGCCACTTCAAACTACTGCATTGCTGCTGCCTCTTGCTCGGTGAACCCCTGGATGAGTGTGTAATTTACTGGTTGGTCGAGGTGCTACTTTGCTGAGATTACGACCTGTTCTAGCTCTACTCCTTGGGTCTCGATCTCTGAAAATATCATGCATGCCTTATCTTGCATGGGTTGGATTCATTGAGTGACCTCCATTACTTGACTTTGAAGCGTGTGAATCTGCTACTAGGCAGTGCGTTGCTCGTGAGACCACTTCATTCTCTCTACGGGTGATAGGGCGTTTAGCCACACCTATAGCTTTTTGGCTTCATGCTTCGCCTCTTGGAGCTGTGAATCCAATTTATGCAATTTTGGATGCTCTCTTAGGCTCTCATATATCTGCGCACTTCTTCTACTTAACTGTTTGCATTCCTCAGTGGGTTCTTTAATCCCTTCTACTGTGCTCCGGGCAGTCATTTCTCATTGGTCGCGCACTTATTGTGGGGTTTGTGGTATGGTATGAAGTTATAATTCCATTACTCTTTGTTGAAGTTGCTGAATAAATTTAGCAAGCTTCATCACTTGGTGTTCTATGGGTTCTTTTTCCTTATGCTCTAAGTTGGTCATAGAGTGGAATGATCTGCTGATTACTTCTTCAATCCCTATCTTCTTCGCAAGCAACTGCTCTTTCTCTTTTTGGATCTTCGCCCTGTCTTCTTCAAATTTTGATTGGATATCATCCTTCTCTTGTTGCGCAGCTCAATGTTTCTCAATGACTTCCTCTTGTGCTTTCTGTAAGGCCTAGGCTACCTACACTATTTATTCCTATGATTTCCGAAGGCGTACTTCAACTGTGTCAGCAATCTTGCAGATTTGAACGAGTTCATCTTCCTCTTCTGTTGTTCCTTCTGGCAGGGGCACAATTGAGACTGCGTGATTAGACTGGAGGGCTTGCTATACTCCTTGGAGCACGATCTCGATTATGTTGTACATTGTCTCTTTATTAGCTTCCTTTTCTTCTGTTATCTCTTCTATGGCTTCATTCATAACTATGATGAGGAAACTGAAGTCATCTGGAGTGAGCATGGTCTACAACTGAGTTGCGGGTGCTTTGGATTTATTTCGGGAGGAAGGTTTTGGAGGCAAACCCTTCCTATTCTTTAGGATTTATACTTCATCTTCTAGCCTCTGTTTGAATTCTTCTAAGTCTTCTCCATTGCCTCCTCGCTCTGGTGTAATGGATGCAATTCTTACATATATGCTGTCTACATCCTGGATTTCCTCATCCTTCTTTGTATTTTTGATTTTCTTTGTCTTATTGGGCCCAGGTGTATCCTACACAACTTCTGGGTTGTCGATGTTAGACATTTCTATGGGGTCTGCTGAAATAAGGAGGTCTGCTGACCATTCCTCAGTGATCTCCTCTAGGTCGTCTTCTGTCAGCTTATAATAAGACTCAAGTTGTTCCTTATGCTCATTAGCGCATGTTGTAATGTATATGAAATGGCGGTCCATGTTGAACTTCATCAGAGGTCGAAACTTGTGTAAATTATTCGGGGTCATGCGAGGCTCAAATTGGATGGAGAGCTTCAAATTGGTGTAGTAGGTATGGAAGACGACATTGAATTTCCACCGCTTGTTCATATCGTTCGAGTACCATAGTGTACTGAACTTCGCGGCTAGTGGTTGAAAGGGGTCAATGTCCAGGAAGGTTTCATCTTTTGGTAGCTCCCATGCAAAAAAATCTATAAGTATCAAGAGCCAGCTAAAATGGAATTCATGCCCATGATCCTGGGCTTTTATGTAGTCAATCTCTAGTTGTTTCACTAGGTACTTCATCCAGTTCATCTATAGTCCCTCTACACACTTCCCTGTGAGGTCTACTACAAAGTCAGATACTTGCATGGGTCAATTCTTGTGTACCAACTTCCCTGCGATTAGTTGACATGCGAGGTGCACTGCGCCACTTTAAATAGAAGCTACCTTGTAGCCTCGCATGACTTTCTCAATATGACCATAGGATTCTTTGATCTTCTGTGCAAGAGAGCGATCCACAGTCTTTCCAGGATAGTAATCATGGAGATTAGGGCCCTGCATGCTAAGCCTAGTGATCTGATTGATCAACACTGGATCAACTATTATTTGATGGTTTAACCATAGGTATCCTCCATGGTAGCTTGCCAACAGTAGCTTCACACAAGTATTCACCTCTTGGTGTCTGTCGAAGTGCGGTATCTTCATAAGGTTCAGCAGGGTGGACTCCGCGAGGTTCATAGTCCACTGCTGAGGGACAATCTTTGAGTTCTTACCTTTCGTCTTCATCAGATATTTATAAGGAGTGAGCATTCCATAAGCCTTATGTTTGCCCAATTTGTAGTCACTAAACTTCAGGGCTACTATCTTATCCTGGTCTTTGCATATTGCGCGTACCCATTTCAGCAAGTACGCAGTGACGAGAGTGTACTCAAAGTCCCTAGGTACATTGTCTCTATTGATCGCACTGCTCATAGGTGGTATGTAAGAAGGTAGGATGGATGGAACCAACTTCGCATTGGCCGTATCATCTTTATGTTTGGTTCTTCTCTATGCATCAGCTTGATATGTTCCTGCTTGAGCAGTTGACGGGGAGGCTTGCACTCCTCTCATCGATGATGCCTGTAAACCTATAGACAATCCTCTCTTTGACATGACTTTTTTGGTTTTGAGTCTAGCGAGTACTTCTCTTACATATTCTTCAGCTACGCTAAATTCGTCGAACATATATGCTCATGGTCAATATCTCAAGTTCTCAAAGTAAGTTAGGTACTGTAAAGAGTAAGAGTAGAGTAATCACTGGTCACAATGCATGTAGTCTGCGGGGTCAAATTATCAATCAACAAAAGTGTCCTCCGTGCATGACGCGATGGAATAAGTAAGCAATTCTATAAAGACTCATTTGTAATGGATATGGGGCTTCATTAACTCTTGTTCTATCCATTATGGTGCAGTCTAATGGTCTGGTGATGAGCCATCAATTATTTTCGATCCATTCAGAGCAATAGTCGAACGGATATATCAGTTTCCAACGACTATATTGCTTTGCCATGACGAAGTTCCCTATGTCGTTGTTATGATATCCTGACGAAGCTCCAATTCTGCAATTTTTCCTTTTGCGAGGTTCCCTCTAGAACCTTCTATAGTCTTTAGATCTGGGCTTTCTTCTTACTTATCTTTCTAGCCTTCTTCCCAGTGAGCTTCATCTCCGTGATCCTTTTTCCATTCTGATTCTTATCCTCATAAGATATAGTCACTTCGCCCTGTCGATATTCTTTCTTTGGATTCAAGGGTAATACTTCTTCATCATATGGAACATGCATCTCAGCCCCCTGTGGTTCTTCTAGTGTTCTTACAACTTCGACATCCGAGTTCATGGTGTCAAATAGCTCTGATTTGTTATCCTATTCTTTCATCAAGTAGGCGATCTTTCTAGTCATGAAATCCATTACATCTTGCTTCTTCTGTTCTAGGGTTTCCTTTTCTTCTTTTCTTCGAATCTGATCTTTCTCAATCAAGGTCTTACCTAACAAAGCCAGAAATGGGGCATTGTTCTCAATAAACTTGATAACTTCAAATTCTTCTTCTATCGAAGTTCCATTGATTCTCAGAGATATCTAGGTAATCCTTCCACATAAGGTTACCAATTTTCCTTTAAATAAACTTATTCCTCCCAATGAAGGAATCATAGCAGGCCTTCCTAGGTTTTCCCAAGTTCTTTCTGTCATAATATTTACCTGTGTTTCCTCATCCAGAACATAGTCTATGTCGAAGTATCCTATTCTTACTTCAATTTTCTCTTTGTTTTTGAAGATTTCTGATAAACTGACATCTTTATGCCCATTCAGAGTTTCTTTCATCTGTATTAATATTTTTTTTGATTCTTTCTGGGGTTCTGCTATTTCTGGATCTGCCTTAGGGTTTTCTTCATGCAGATTCATTCTTTCAATCTTAGCAATCATTCTAGGGCAATCCAATACTTCATGATCCAAATCTTTGAAACAGAGACAACTAGGTTTTCCACCAGGGAATTCCTTATCTAGATGTCCCGGTCGTCTGCAACTGTAACATAGGGTTAATCCTCTCTTCCTTTTAAATGATCCCCAACCTTTTCTGTATTGTGCACCAGGATCATGGTAGCTAGCCTGCAAAAAATTCTTTCTAGGATCCTGCATCTATTTGTTAGTCCAAAAATTCTTTCTATGCATAGGTATAACATATCTATCATTGTACTTATCAGATCTATTCATATCAAGATTTATTTCATCTATTAATGCCCTAGTTTTCAAGATAGGACAAAATCTATCAAACATACCTAGATTCATGATTTAGAAACAAAAAAATTCACTTATCTTACTTCTACAGAGCATAAAGCTTTCAGATCTAAAAACTTTTAACTATTCTTACCTTTATTAGAACACTGAGCTTGAAGATCTTACCTCTTTTCTTCAGAGACTTCCACTTTTACCTTTCTTATAGCACAAAGCGTTTGGATCTCACTTCTTTTTATTCAGATCTGTCCTTCCTTTTTTAGCATAGAGATTTTCAGATCACGTGGATTACTGCGCACTAGGGTACATGTCTGCACATAGAGCTTCCACGGTTTCAGGAGGAATCTTTGCATAAAGCTTCTTCTTCCTTAGTTCCCAACAATCACAGTTTCAGGTCCAGGAAATGAAACCATTTGTTGGCACAGGGGAAGACCCAGGGTTCAACACTACAACAATGCACCAACAAAACCCTAACTACCGACCCTTTCGACAACACCTGTGAAGTAGATGAAGTCTCACCTGAGGTAGAGGCAGGGGTGGTTGCAAGACTCAGGTGTATGCAACCTTAGCTGGGACACAGAGTTGTGATTATATTTCTTAAAGAGCACTTAACATCAATATTCAATCCTTATTATACTTCACACATAACATAGAGGCTCACAATATTCACTTAGATCTAAGGTAATTTAGCACTTAGAAACAGTAAACAGGTCAGATATAATATATCAACACTAAGCATATTCATACATATCAGATCTATTATTCCTATATAGTTATTGATGCACAAAGAATAAGTAGACCTATATAAATATATCAAAGCACTTAGCCACAACAGGGATAAACACACTAAGTCAAAGCATAGAGCATAACACACAGATTTATGTGGTTCACCCCCACCCTGGGGCTACGTCCACCAACTCTTCTTCTTTATTATCTTTAGTCAATCAGGATACAACACAGAGCTATCAAAATCCTACTCTGCATAGGACAGGAGATCTGTGCGCACTCTGCCAGATCCTCCTTCCTTGAGTAGATCTAGCATAGAGCTTCCTTACAACCTATGCACTCAACACTTACAATACTTGCACTCATCTTTGCAAGTCAATCACATAGATCAATTCTAGCACTAATCCCTTGGCTAATCTTCTCCTCTACTTACATTGCCTGGATATCTATTTATACATTACAAAAGTGGGCCTAAGTGTGGGTAAACCCATGGGCCGACATCCCTTTCCCATTACATTGTCCCAAAACCCAAAAAGGACCCAAAAAGTGGGCCGAGATCCCGTGATCTCTACTTTGCTTGGCACTCTGTCTTTGACAGGCAGTTGAAGTCCCAAAAATGGTCAAATATGACCAAGTATTCCTCAAAACTTGGTCAAGGGCCAACACTAGTCTCAAAATCAATCTGAAGATATCTATATACCATGGAGTACAATCTAATCTCCCATGATAACTAAAGTCGAATAGGTTCTAGTCCAATGAAAGGGAAGCAACAACTCAGGAAAGCTGCGGCCACATAGTGATGTCTTCAAGTTTTCTACACTATCCGCCAAGGGTGCAAGTCTACATCATGTGAATAAAGGAGTTGAGTTCAAACACAATGAGACATCATTTGATTACCAGTCATTGAGGTATACCATTAACAAACGCGAGACAACCTACCAATAATGAAAGTAGGTATCAAGGCACCGAGTACATTCCTACAAGTGTGAATAAAGGAGTC
>SNQJ01S0155521.1:0-22429 GCA_010110895.2 Picea sitchensis | reverse complement strand
TCACCTTATGGTCTCCTCCAATGTCTTGGGATCACCATACTTTATGTTTTCACTAATGAATGATGACAATCCACTCAAATACCTTTGAATTTAACTGTTTCATCCTTGATAAAAGAGACATACTTCAACAGTTCTAAAAACCTTCTTTCATATTCATCAATGGTCATACTCCCAAGATTGATTTCAAAGAACTCTTTCATTTTATTGTCATAATATCTCTTAGTCAAGTATTTATTCTCAAAATAGTTTTTGAATTCCCTCCAAGTAACACTTTTCTCTTTAATGTGTTGAACCTACACAAGTTGATCCCACCACATGGATTCATTTCCCTTGAGTTGATAGATGGAAATTATACCTTTTGCATGAGAAGAATAATTATTCAATTAAAAATACTTTCTCATGCCCAAAAACCATGTCTCTGCATCTACATCTTTCTTGTGCTCACCATCAAATGTAGGAGGTTTGATTTTGTTCATTTATCTTCGTAGCTCATCCACCCCAAACCCCTTATGCTTCCTGACAGAGGATGGAATTGAGTTGCTATGTGATATCTTATTGGAATGCCTTTGGGAGTGGTGGCGATGTCTGCTAACACTTTTGGATTTTCTTTTCTCATCAGGAGGCCTGTGACTTCCTGATTTGCTTGAACCACTCTCCTTATCCAATTTCTTTTCTATTCTGTTCAAGATCTACAATAACTTCATGTTGAAGTCATCCTGCTTCTCCTTGGATCTCATAGGCCTTTCATTATCATCTTTATGGATTTGAACATCCTTCTACAAATTCTTAATGGTCTCTACCATATTCATGTTTTCATCCCTTCCTTCTCCATGCCCGTTGGAGTTTGTTCCTTCAATGCCAAAATGGACATCCATCTCTCTAATCTCATATTCCTGGATGTAAGTCCCTTGTGCCTCTTCCATTCCTATGGAATCTTTGCTGATCTTGATCTGATCTAGTTGTTGTTAAATCTACAAAATGTGCAACCAACAAAACTTTGTCAGGCTAACTATTTCAACAATTTCCTAAAAAATATGAACCATTCTGGTTCAATAATATATATCATAATTCTTTGTTCTGAATTCCTGGAAAATTGAATTCCTAGATCAATTTTTTGGGTGTATATTTAAATTTCACTTTCCAACACCTTTCCAATTCCTACTCCCATGCTCAATTCCGAGTTCTGAGCAGAAAGTTATGGTTATTGGAAATTTGCCCATTAATTTTCTGTTCATCTTTCAACTTGGCGCAATTATGCGCTATAATTATGCATTTTTGCACATACTCCATTGGAATTTTCTTATGATATCAATTGAGTTTCTTCATATTCATAATATGGACAATCTGTCCAAGTTTCACCTCTTTCTGGGTTCTGGGATGCTAGTTACAACCTGCTGAAGTTATAGGCCAAAATACCATATTGTAGATGATATGCTATAGGTACCTTATTTTCCATATTAAGCACTTTTGACATGGCTAGAAATTTAATTTAGCTTTGGGAATGTATTCTATGGATCAATATATTTCCATTGACTACTCCTTCATCTCAATCTGATTTCGGAGCAGAAAGTTATGGCTCTTTGAAGTTAGATGGGTCTTAAAATTTACCCTCCACTGTTTGTGCTGTAACTTTCTCAAAAAAGCTCTGTTTGATGAACAATTTACACCATTAGAAATATCTCTCCAAGCTCTTTTATTTGAGCTGCAAAGATAGAGTGTGCCTTGGCACACTCTGTTCTCGTGGTTTTTGAGTAGCTAAAACCGCTCTTAAGGGCCTCAAAAACGCGCTGTAAAAAGATGATGTTCAAATGATATAAAATGTCACAGAAAATCATTGGTTTCTACTGTTATTCACCCTCCAAACGACTTCACACAAAAAAATTTCAACCTGTAACACATATTTACCATGTGAAGCAACAACACAAGGTAAATCATGCTTTGCGCACTTTAAAATCACTGTGTATCACTTCTCTATCGCGCCAATAACTTGCGCACACTACTTTTATTTCGCGCGCCAATATCCACTGCGTGCAGTTTTTGTACCTCGGATTGATATTCCACACACATTTCACTCTACGTGATGCACCATGCCAAATTTTAGTACGCCCCCACCATGCACCAATACTCTGTGTGCACCATTAACAAAACTGTCACGTGACAACATATACCCACATTGCATGTGCACCAACCAATCTCCTTTGTGCTCTGCCAATACTGCGCACACCACGCGCATCATTATCATGTGTGTGCACATCACGTGCACCTTAGTATGCATATGTACACCCCAAAATACTAAATTTAGTGCATGCACATGCACACCAATATTTTTCCACACAATGCCCAAAATTTACCGTGTGCACCTGCACACTAACATTTTTCCGTGCAGTGTCTAAAATTTAGTGCGCACACCCGCACACCAACATTTTTGCACGCAGTGTCAAATTTTTAGTGCGTGCACTAGCACACCACTATATTTCTACGCAGTACTAAATTTTACCTATCACAAGATTTTCACTATGCCACATGCATTTTTAGTGCGCCCAACTGTGCACATTCACCTTTATGTGCATTGATTCCTCGTGAATTTCGCTGCAGAAATTGGGGATTTTTCCTATTTTTTTCCCAATTTACAGTAGACATTCTGCAACTATGAAATTTCCTCAATTTCATCCCGATAACACCCATTCAACCTCTGCAACAACAAATCGCCGTGGGTTTCCATCTCTGGAACGAATTTACCCAAAATTAATTCACGAATTGAGAATTTTATTTACTAATCTCGCTCCATCTATAATGGCTTCACTGTAACTTCAAATTCAACCAATTCTAGGTCTCAATTTGCTAGAACATATATTGAACCAATAATATCTCACCACTTGGCCGAATTTCTCCATTTTCTCATGAATTTAACAACAAAATTGGGGCTTTTACCAATTCTGCGTCGTTGTTTCTAAAATTTACCATGGACGCTCAACAACTCAAAATTTGGCCACTTAGAAATAAATCTTGTATGAAATTTCTCTTCAACTCAAATTGTTCGACCCATCCAGACTCAATGTTGAAAACTAAAGCTCTGATACCATATTGTAGCATCCACAACCTCCCAGGTTCGACCACGATACACAAGAGAACTCTTTCTTTCTCTCTACGGAACATACCGTAACATACCCAACACCTAACTGAGCTATGCCACATAGTTTTTTCGAACTCTATGCAATTAAAACATATATACATGCAGAACTCTTGCGGAAGCATTATATATAAAATGTAAATAGATAAATACATTTCGTAAATGGACAAATTCATACTGAAATAACAGTAAACATAGACATGAAGCATATACAGGAAATACCCATAAACATACATACAATTATAACCATGCATAAGAAAAACCCATAGAATAAACACGTAAATAACAATGCAACATGTAAATTTATCACACAATTGACACTTATCTTGGTAAGAATGTCACCAAATGCGTGCAGACCTTCCACGAACCTCCTAGCCTTAGACCACAATGCTCATCACTCTCAGCAGTGGGTCACCCCTGAGATGGAACTAAACTCCACCCGGGTAAAGGGGTTCCTAACCAGGCTAATGGCTCATGGACAAAAGGAAATATTTCGTCATAGGTGCCAACTCAAACTAAAAACCTACAATCCCTCATTCCCCACATGCATGTCCCACCCCAGGAAGTGTGCCCCTTCTCTACTCAATAGTCCTTCGACTGCCCCACTTCCTTTACGGGCTTTAGCAAAAAGCCGGACAGGAAGTCTCAGAGCATTATAGTTGCAGTTCAACACCTCCAGGAAATCAATTCCCAACAATTCTCTCACCCGGAGAGAAATTGCTCATGGGCTTGACAACCCGCCTCTTCAATATCCACGGGCCTGACAACCCGCTTCTTCAATATCCCATGGGCCTGACAACCCTCTTCTTTAGTCCATCTCCCAAGCTAACCAGCTACACGAACAAGTATGGCTATAGATACATGTTCCGATACAGTGACATGAATGTATGAAGGATAATTGGTTGCGTGAGTGACAATGGTCATTGAATCATGGATGAATGAGGGAAGGAATGATGGGAAATGAACTAAGTCCCAACAATATGTATGCATGTCCCCACCTTGACACTTGTCATGTTGGGAGCTAGTTTGGCCCACTTGTCCCCAACTTTGGAACTTAGGATAAAATAATTACCCATACTTTATACTTTAAGAAATATTAATATAATATTTCTTTTTGGCTTAGGCTCCCTATCTTATCCCTTTTCCTTACTTTTAGCTCCCACCCTTTCCCTAACTAGTGGAGTTTATTCCCCCATACTCTTTTATTGTGGTCGGTCTGCGTGCAAGGTTGTATTTTATATTAATTATGAGACATATACAAAAATAGGTGCACTGGCCTTTAATATCTAGGATCTCTGGCCTAATCAAAACTTAAGAATCCTAGCTTATAATAACTGGCTCACTAGCCTATAAAATGAAACATATACACAAAGGCTCCCTGTCCTCACAATCATGCACACTTAAGTTGTTGCACGTGGTATCCTGGAATGTGCACACTTCCTCATTTTACTGCGTAGTACATGCGCGCACTATGCCATGAAAGGTGCATACAAAATGATATCAAACACCTCACCAGCTTGAGTGCATTTTCATTTACATTTACAATTGGGTTCGACCTTAGGGATATTACATAATATTTCCTAATCGTGGTCCAATTGTGTGTATCCCCTTCAGGAGGTATGCAATGATAAATGTGTAATCGAAGTCCCTCGGGACACTATTTTGACTAACCGCGCCAGCTAGAGGTGGGATATAGTCGGGCATGATATATGGGATGAGCTTTGCATTTGCCAAGTCATTGCGATGCTTGCTCTGTTTCTTGTCACAGTTCTAGAGGGCCTAGATCGACATGTAGTCGATGGAGAGGCTTGCACTCCTCTAGTTGACGAGGCCTGTGCCACTGTGGACATGACCTTCTCAGCCATTAAATCTATCATAATTTCCTCTACAAAATTTTCCACTACGCTGTGCTCACCTGACATACATGCTCGAGATCGGATATCTCAAGTCGGTGAACAAACACTCAATGTAACAGAATGGGTGGCAAGGTCTCAATAGGATCAGTGTGATAACAATGAATTATCTGCAGGCTCAGATACTCACAATTCACAAAAGTGTTCTCGGTGCAACATTCGACGGGATAAATAAACAATGTCGTAACATATTCCTCCAACGAAAAATAATTCTTCCATCAATGCGATTCCATCCATTATGGCAAGGTCCCAATGGTTCAATGACGATCTTTCCAGCCACAAATGCATTTCTAGCCGTTCTGGAGCGTCGTTCTAATGGTCAGGACACCTCCATCGGTTATATTGCTTCGCAGTGGTGAAGTGCCAATCTACGTTGTTCTTCTATTCCGACGAAGTTCAAGTTCTGCAAACCTTCCTTCTGCAGAGTCCTCTATGGAACTTCCTGCAATTTTTCTAACTTTACTTTCTTCTTGCTTTCTTTCCTGTCATTTGCATTTCTGGGTTCATTTTTCCATTATTGTTCTTATCTCCTCTTGGCATAGTAACTTCACACTATTGAGGATATTTCACAGGGTTCAGGGGTAATACTTCTTCTCTTTCTGGAGTAGGTGTTCTACTCTCCTGTATAGACAAGTGTTTCAAGTCTTCCTGTGTTCTTTCAACTTTGACAACCCGGTCTCTGGCCCTTAGTTTCTTTGACTTGTCCTTCTATTCTTCTATTAATTGCACTATTCTGCTAGCCATGAAATCCCTTAGCTCTTTCTTTTTTTTTTCTATATCCTCCTCTTCTTGTTTCCTTCATATTTGATCTTTCTCAATCCAGGTTTTTCCTAGCAAAATAGCAAACGGTGCGTTGTTCTCAAAAAATTGAATGACCTCAAATTCTTCCTCTATCGAAGTTCCATGAGCACTCATAGGTATCTATGTAAGTCTTTCACATAGGTTTATCATTTTTCCTTTAAACAATCCTATTCCTCCCATTGAAGGAACCATAGCAGGCTTGCCAAAAATTTCCCAAGTTCTTTCTGTCATGATATTCACTTGTGTTTTCTTATCCAGAACATAGTCTATGTCGAAGTCTCCTATTCTTATTTCTATACACTCCTCCTCTTTTAAGATCTATGATAAGTTGTTGTCTCTGTGATCTTCAGGGTTTCTTTCATCTGCAATAATATAGTCTCTGATTCTTTCTAGGGTTCTATCATATCCTTAGTCTCTTGGCCTTTATCATGGTTTTCTTGTCTCATATTCATCTTTTCAACTTTAGCAATCATTCTAGGGAAATCCAAAACTTCTTGATCCATAGAATTACATCAAAGACAACTAGGACCTCTACCATGGAATTCCTTAGCAAGATGTCCTGGTCTTCTGCAACTATAACAAAGATTTAATCCTCTCTTTCTTGTAAATTATCCCCAAACTTTCCTGTACTGCGTACTGAGATCACAGTGATGAACCTACAAAATTTTCTTTCTAGGATCCTGCATCCATTTTTTAGTCGAAACATTCTTTCTATGCATAGGAATAACATTTTCATTACTTCTATCAAATCTACTCATATCAAATCTTCTTTCTTCTAGCTATGCCATAACTTTCATACTAGGACAAAATCTATCAAGCATTCCTAGATCCATTCTTTCGAAACAAATTTTTTCACTTATCTTACCTTTATCAGAGCATAGAGCTTTAATATCTTACCTCTTTTCTTTATATCTAATTCCTTTCTTAGCACAGAGCTTCGCAAGTCAAGTAGAATACTGTGCATTAAAGAAGCAGATCTACGCACATAGCTTTCTCTTTTATTTAGTTCCCAACAATCACAATTTTATATCCCGGCAATGAAACCATTTTTTGGCACACAAGGGCAAACCCAGGGTTCAACTCTTCAACAATGCACCAAAAAAGCCTTACTACTGACCCTTTCGGAAACACCTGTGAAGCAGATGATGTCTCACCCGAGGTTGAGGCAAGGGTGGTTGTAGGACTCAAGTGTCTACAACCTAGCTGATACATAGATCTGTGATCACAGTACTTAACAAAGAACTTAACATTTAACATTAATTAGTATTTATCCCTTACCCACATCGCAAGAGAAAACCCTAATTACAAAACAACGCAGTATTCAACAAGATTTAACACATCCAAGCACTTAGCACATAGAAATAGATCAGATATATCATTCATTCACATCACTAAGAACTAACCTACTATATCAGAAGCATATAACATATATTACCACACTTAGCATAAATCACATCAATAACATAAAAACCATAATGCACAAAGAAACCGCAACACAAGATATATGTGGTTCACCCCAGTGTTGGGATACATCCACCAAATCTTCTTCTTCTTTATTGGCTTCTGTCAATATTCTTACATGCACAGAGCTACAAAATAAACTCTGCATAGGATAGGAGATTTGCATGCACCTCTCCAGATTCTCCTTCCTCGAGCTAGGTTCAAGCACAAAGCCTTCTTACATTTTGCACATAATCTTCTTACAATCACTTGCACTTAGCTCTGCAAGTTCTCAACACATCATGCACAAAGCCTCTAGATCTGCACTAAGTCGATTATACTAGGTCTAGTACTTATTAAATCGCTTAGATATCTATTTATACATTACAAAATGGGCCTAAACATGGGTAAACCCATGGGACGACATCCCATACCCGTTACGTAAACCCTAAACCCAAAAATCTCTAAAAAGGGGGTGTGATCCCGCGATCTACGCTTCGCCTTGTGCTCAGCCTTCGACCAGCCTGTCGAAGTCACAAAAATGGTTAAACATGACCAAGGTTCTCCAAAACTTGGTCAAGGGCCAAAAACACCTCTCAAAGATTAGTTTTAAGAGGGTGGGGTGATCAGATCTCTTGCAAGAATGTGATGCCATATCATCGAGGTACACCTCGACTATGTGTTTGAGGTCATGAAAAGAAAGTGACATGGCCTGTTGAAAAGTAGCTCCAACATTCTTCAGGCCAAAAGGAATTTTTTGATACGTGAATGTACCCCAGGGACAAATAAAAGAAATTTTATGTTTGTCCTCGGGCTTGATCTGAATTTGGTTATACCCGGAAAAACCATCCATGAAATAAAATACCTTGCAATCCGCACATTCATCGACAATTTGGTCAATAAACGAGGTTGGAAAATTGTCTTTCGGGAAAGATTTGTTGAATTCTTGAAAGTATATACATACGTGAATTGTTCCTTGCTTCTTGTTGATATGAACATGGTTCAATACCCATTTTTTCAATTGCACGGGGTAGATGAAACCAACCTTGATAAGTTTCTCTACTTCATCCTTTATCGTCGCAACTTTGCAAGGATTGACCAAGCGAAGATTCTGTCAAATATGTTTGGCATCAGGATAAGTTGTGATTTCATG
The DNA here is from genome assembly GCA_010110895.2 of Picea sitchensis. Classification (NCBI taxonomy): domain Eukaryota; kingdom Viridiplantae; phylum Streptophyta; class Pinopsida; order Pinales; family Pinaceae; genus Picea; species Picea sitchensis. Next base: position 13,992 of record SNQJ01S0155521.1, on the reverse strand, counting down.
TTCAAGAATACATGGATCAATTCCCAACATTTCCTCATAAGACCAGGCAAAAACATCGTGGAATTCCTTAAACAATTCAGTGTAGATTCAAATCTCTTCGAGGGAGAAATCCACTCCGAAGAAGACATTCTCCATGATTCCAGGGGTTTTGGAGATATCGATAGGAATCGTTTCAACAATACTTTCCATGTTTCCCTTGGTGTATACTCCATGTATAGACAAAGGGTTAATGGGACAAGGGGCATCTCCACTCATGTTCGTAACAAACTCTCCTACCTCTATTCTCCTAAGCTCGGGTAAGAAGTAAGATCTATGGTTAAGATCATCCCAAGGTCTGTCTGGACCAATCTTTGCCTGTAGGATCACCTCATCATAGGGAAAGACTAAGTCCAAAGGGTCATGAGCCATGAGAGAGTCTTGAGCCCAAATAGGCTCGAGAATATGATCTAGCTGTTGTGGGGGAGCTAGATCAGGGTTGGTCGAGGCTTGTTGGACAACACTATACACAACCTCAACAATGGATAAGGGAATGGCCATGCCAAGGTGACCTAACCGTTCCATCGAATTCAATGGGGAAGGTAAAGTCCATGGGTCATGAAAGTAGCTCATTTTTAAAAGATGAAACTTGAAAAATTGCAGCCTTCGGCTGGTCGGGGACAACCAAAATAAACCTTACATCATTGGAAGGCGACAGATAAACAAAAGTTCCCATCAAATACAAAATCAATATGACACCTAAGTTGACAGTTACTGGCTGCGGTTTATCAATCATCAAGACTGTGGATTCCCCTGATTAAGGGTCAGGATGGGAGAAGGATAATTGGTCAACTATTATAATCTGGCCCTCGTGTAGAAAGCATAAGACCCGAAAAATGTTGGCTACAATCGCATTCATTTCATAAGTCCAAATCCATCCTACCAAAATATTTTAGTCAAGAGGCGCATCGACTACTTCTACCTCGACACACATAGTTTTACCCTCCAATTTTACAAGGAAATAGGGAATTATACCATGTGGTTTGAACGATTGAGTAAAAAATTTCATAAGAAACATGGGCAACATAGACAACTTAGGTTGGACAATGTCTTTCCAACATGCCAATGACATCACGCAAGTTGAGGCATCCTCATCAACCATCCTACAAAAAATGTTCCATGTCAACAATTTTGTGGTGTATGCCACTACTATCTCAAAGAAGACATGGTGGGGAGGACGCGGTTTAAGGTATATCAGATAAAAAATGATCATTCCAAAGTTACTGGGCTCTGCCACTCCCAATACAAACAACAATGCTTTTCTTTGTGAGGGGCAACTCTAGAGAACCTCCATAGTAGACATTTCACAAGGAGTTTGTGCCAGATCCTCCACGAGGGAGTAATTTTGAGGAGCCCTCGCATTGGGGTTGTGAGAAGCCTTTTTGAATGCACCTTTAGGGATGTGAGTCATTGTTTCTCCCAATGTCTTCTCAATTTGAAGAGGAACTAATGGGTTGGAGGCCTCTTTGGCCTTCTCAACAGATTCTGACATTCTGTACTCATGAGTCCTGGTTGAAATATGAGCTGTGACATTCATCATATAGATGTTTGGGGCCCCATTGTTATTATTATTCAGAGTGGGGGTGCCCTGACTGCCCCCAACCTTGCTCGTGGATGTGTAAGCTTGAGCCTTATTTTTCCCTTGTGGAAAAGGGTTTGTCAACAAAGCAGGATTTTGTTGTGCTAGTAGCTTCTGGGATTCCACAAAACGAGGGCATAGGTGATTCAAGTGGTCATCCGTGCAAATATTACACAGAAAATTCACCTTTATCTTTTCAGTTTTTCCCTCACCAACTGTATTTTCAACCTTTTTGTCCCCCTTATCCTTCTTGTTTTTTTGTTTCTTCTTTCCCTCGATTTTCTAGTTAAACTTGGGATTTTTTGATTGCATATTGTGTACATTCAATGTCTGGGTTGCAGGGTTAACTAAACTAAGAGTTTGGATGGACACAATCCGTTGAATCGATAACTACTATAATTAATTAGAGAATAGATCCATGGACTTGTTTTGTGTTGAGCCTACTATGCCATTAGTGTGAGGCCCATACTTCTATTTGGATTTGTCAAGAGTTGACTATGGTGCATCGGGTAAGATATCATATAGCATGTCAGAATGGGAATAAATCATCTCCAGTTGCTCGACTCTCATAATAGCCTCTTCTTAGAAAAACACCTCGGACGTTGCTATGTCTTTGGATACACAAGGCACCAAGCACTTTAGGAACCACTCCAACAAAAATGTAGGAGGGACCTTGACTTTAATCAAACTCTTTCATCGCTGACATTCTCAGATGTGATCCGAGATATGGTTATGTTTCATCTGCTCAAAGTTGGACAACAACTCTGTGCTGACATCGTATCTCACTGACAGCTAGAAATGGTTCAAGAAAACCATAGCCAGGTCATTAAAGTAAGAATAATTTGAATTGTTGAGCTCGATATACCATTTCGTTGCACCCCCTATAAGAGTGCATTGAAATAAGAACAACTGAACAAAGTCATCCTTTAATGAGTTGGATGACCACCACAAGTGAAAAGTCATCACGTGATCACCTGGGTCCTCACCAGTCTTCCCTCAAACTTATGGATGTTGGAAAGAAACTTAGTCGACATGAGGGGCCAACATAGATCATGGCAGATCGGGTCATTTAACAATCTCGACAAGTTTGTAAAATGCAAAGTTTCTAGGAAAGGTAGTCTCGATTGCAGAGTATTTACATGAAAAGAGGGGCCTGGATTTTGAATGGCACGAGGTTGCTAGGAAAAGTTTGACTGTTGGCTAGGGTTTTGGTAGATACCATGGTGGTCCTGTCCAACAAAAGGGGCTTGCATCTGATGCTATATCATCGAATGATTTCCTAAGTTAGATGACATAGCTTGTGTAGGGATTGCTCCCTTTGCTATGTTCCAAGGACCTTGGTTGGGGATGCCCCTAGCCGACCCTCATGGAATAGGTATTGAACCTTGCTCGGGTTCCACATAGTGTGGGAGGGGTTTCCCCTAATTGACATCCCTTGCGAGGGAAATGAGCCTTGCCAAGGATTCCCAAGACCTTGTGAGGAGTAAACTCCTACCATCACTCCCTGTGAAGGAATGAAAACTTGTGTAGGGTTTTGTTGACCAAAGACAGGGTTGCCCCTAGTTGAGAAAGAAGACAAAGTAAAAGCATTATTTCCAAATGAACCAAACAAAGAAAACAACATTGATCCCACCAGAGTCGTGTAGGATGAAGGTCCCTGACTCCCTCCACTAAACAAACTATAGTTGGTATTAGGCTTGGTTGGCTGCTGAAACATGCCACTGAGCGAAGGGGACAGAGGAGGGATGTGACCTCCACCATAAGGAATAAAATTGAATGGGGTAGTGGTTCCTGTGACAGATCCTTGCAAGGGAGAATTAGATATCCCTTCCTCAAGACCAATGGTCTATAGAGTAGAGTATGTGAGAACCAAGTTAGAGTCAAAACCATGCATCCCATAAGAAAATGGAGCGCCCAACATGTTCTGAAGAAAGGGAACAGTGGTTTAAATCATCGAAGGAATCAAACCACTACCCAAAGTGGTGGGCATCGAGACAATCGTGGTCCTAATAGGTGGAGGTGGGGGGGGAGGTGCGACACCCCCTCCTGCGAAAGCTGTGATGGGAGCACAAGGATTCCCTGATGAAGTAGCGTTAGCTTCTTCCATTGTCGCTCGTCAAATAAACTGGAGTTCAGGAGAAGTCACCTCAGGAGGGACTATCTGAATTAAAAGCGGCATTGATAAGTCGATGATCAAATGATTTGTTGGCCTGAAAACTTCAGTCTTGAGGTCAGAAACGATAGATTCCTCTAGAGCAGATAATTCTTCTCTTGTATTTGGCACGAGTATAGTTTTCTGTGGCCCAGTAGCTTTGAATGATCCTTCTTGATCGAGCCTGTGCATCAATGGTCGCAGATGTAGCTCCAAAGTGACCGATGATAGGCCCTGAAGCCTACACAAACGATGGATTTTTTGATCTTCCATATTGTGAAATGATCAACCGAAACTCTAAGTTTTGGCTAGTGTGGAAGACAAAGCACACACTAAAATTTCCTAAAGGAAAATCAGGCAGATAATTAACTAGTAGGAAGAACCGTTACGCCAATCGACACTAGAGAAACTTACCAATGCAAGTGTAAATTGAACACAAAAATACCCTCTGGGTATACTCTACAAAGTGTGATCCAAAATCTTCCCTAGGTACCATGGTATACCCTCATAGTCACCTGTGTAAGTCCATAAAAATTGGAAACTAGGTTTCCATTTCACAGCCAGTCACCAAGCAGGTACAATCGACAGTCGGGCTAATTGTGATGAGCAAGATAACAAAGTCCGAAGCCCTTCAAGGGTATCAAAGGAAATTGGTCTAGAATAAAATTGAGGATATCAAATGGATTCTATTTCCATGAGGCTTCATAATCAAATGCGATCAGTGTGATTCCAAAAAAAGACCCTCAATATACAATCCCCAATACGCTTGGTCCGACTTTGGAGGGGTTATATCCTTTATATTTCATTACATGACCTTGTGTTTAGCCCCTGTGTTAGAGGGGGGTCCCAACTAAATCTTACCATTTTGTACTTTAGACACTCCCTATCATAGAATCCAATGTTTGTTTTATATGGCCTTGAAGAGTTTCCTGTTCACACCTATTTCAAGGCCCTAAATCCTAGACTAATTGGTGAACCCTACAAACAAAAAGTCTAATGGATTTTATGTTAGGCATTGATTTTATGGGATTGATTTACTCAAAGGATATGAATGTGCAACTGGAGGTGTTTGGAAGAGATGAAAGAGAATAAAACTTTAGATCCTTTACGAAAAAGAAAACTAGATACTTCAAATTTAAAACAAAGGCTTTCAAATCTTTGTGAATGTCAACTTTTAAAAACAATGTTCCAAGATCCTTTAACCGAAATTTTCCTAAAAAAAATTTCATTTCACAATGAAAAACTACTTATATTTTTAGGAAAACAAGAAACAACTTTGAAACAAAACTCTTTTCTTTTTGCAAAAAGACAACCTACGCTACTATAACCAAACTAAATACATTAATACAATATTTTTTCTGATTTTTTGAAATGCTTAAACAAGAAAAATAGAAGTAAAATATTATTTTCATTTTTCAAAGCGTAAACTGGATGAAGAGAAGATAAAACCCAAGACTCATATAGATCCTAGACCACTGCGTAAACGCAGGGACTCACAAGAACCCAGAGGAGGATTTAATGCTTACAGGCCAACTCTAAACCTCTAAGGAAGACAAAATAAAATCAAGAAAAATGTTAAAAGCGAATCTTTAAACCCAACCAAAGACCACTAATAGAGACTTTGTAAAGTCCAAGAAAGGCCTAAGAATCCCAAGGCTTCTGTCAGGAAAGAAAAAAACTCCTCTTTTTTAAAAAACCTTTCAAGACATAGAGATGTGTGTTGTTGCACCAACATCTTGCATATGTACGTGGGTTGTATACTGTATATGTACATGTGCTGAGCCAAATAAGGGTGTGTACACCTCTGATATTTTCCAAAAATAAAAAGGCTTGGGAGAATGACTGGGCATGGAAGGCTGGTAGGCACCTGGAAGGTGACCAGAGACCCTAAACTGACTCAGTAAAACCTAAAAAACTCAAAAAAGAAATTGTTACGAGGGAACAACTCTCTATGGCCAGAGGTAAACCACAACAGACATGTATGACTGCAGAAATCAAATCAATTCCATTGTACGTTATATAAACTAATGTGTAAGATAAGAAAGAGGCCCACTTCGATCCAACGTTTGATGATGTTCCACCGTTGAGCACTCCAACCCAAAGATTTATACCTGCAATAATTTCTTAACAAACGAGCATAGAAAGTACATGGTGATGGTATAAAGGGGTTAGCACATTAGATAACATAGTCCATTAATAAACATTACAAATATGCCCATGGATAATAATCATATATTTTCATGATACCAATAGGACGGGAAAGGAGTATTTCTATTAATAATTGATCAACATAAGTGACAACAAAATTGACTTCCGTGTCGGCACAGTTCGAAACTAAGGAACCAAGTTCCTTCCAATTGGGCCTCCACCACTTCAATCCTCCACCAAAGGAAAGCTCATAGGAGAGAGAAAATGAGTTTCTCTCAAAAATAGAGAAAGAGCTTGGGGGTTGAACATTGTGTTCAGAATTGAGGAACAAAGGGATGCAGACTCAATATGAAGTAATTTCTCCAGAGTAACTTTGCTCTCAAAGTTGAATGCTTTCTCCTCTTTTCCATAGCTCGGAATTGTGTTTTTATAGCCTTGAAAATGCAACTGAAGGGATGAGTCGAAACGTTTCCATTATATGCAAGGCCAAGGATCAGAGATCTCCTGTCGTGACATGGAAACCCGACTTAATTTTTGTATTTTTTGGCAGAAATCTTGATGTACACGGGCAATAGTGGAGCAGTCAGTGTATACACATCTTGTATAGCAGATAGGGAGCGTATATGTGGAAAAATGTATATTTTTGTCTCTAGATTCATCAAAAAGGGATGACAAGTCTGTATAGGGAAATGGAAAAAGGCCCTCTGTGCAAGATAGCAATGGTGAGGCAAATCTTGCTATGACAGATGCCCCCTAATGTGTGAGATCAGAGAAGTATCTGCGATGGCCGAAATACATTATAAATAACCCAGAAGTGGAGTGGTAGAGAACCAGCTGGACAAACTCAATTGATCATTACATTCTATATTGACTTTGCATACATGGCTGCCAAGAATACAATGCAGATCCATGTGGAAAATATACCAAACAAGTGTTCATGCCCATGAATAGGCAAATACAAATGCGGTTATATGCCAAAAGTTTTCATAGTCATGAACAAGGCCTAGTGAAACCAGTTGTTGGCATAGGGGCAGACCCAGAGTTCAATGCTACAAAAACACACCAACAAAACCCTAACTACCGGCCCTTTCGGCAACACCTGCGAAGCAGATGAAGTCTCACCCGAGGTAGAGGCAGGGATGGTTGCAAGACTCAGGTGTCTGCAACTTTTTCTAGGACACAGATCTATGATTATATTGCTTACAGAACACTTAGCATGAATATTCAATCCTTATTATACTTCACAGATAGCACAGAGCCTCGCGGTATTCACTTAGATCTAAGGTAATTTAGAACTTAGCAACAATAAACAGGTAAGATATAGTAGATCAACACTAAGCATATTCATACATATCATATCTAATATTCCTATATAGTTATTGATGCACAAAGCATAAGTAGACCTATCTAAATATATCAAAGCACTTAGCCACAATAGAGATAAACACACTAAGTCAAAGGACAAAGCATAACACAGATTTACATGGTTCACCCCCACCCTAGGGCTACATCCACCAACTCTTCTTCTTTATTAGCTTTAGTCAATTAGGTTACAACACAAATCTATCAACATCCTACTTTGCATAGGACAGGAGATCTGCCTCCGCCAGATCCTCCTTCCTTGAGTAGATCTAGCATAGAGCCTCCTTATAATCTGTGCACTCAACACTTACAATACTTGCACTCAGCTATGCAAGTCAATCACATAGATCAATTCTAGCACTAAGCCCTTGTCTAATCTTCTCCTCTACTTACATCACCTAGATATCTATTTATGCATTACAAAAGTGGGCCTAAGCATGGGTAAACCCACAGGCCGACATACCTTTCCCATTACATTGTCCCAAAACCCAAAAAGGACCCAAAAAGTGGGCCGAGATCCCATGATCTCTTCTTCACTTGGTGCTCCATCTTCGATAGGCTGTCGAAGTCCCAAAAATGGTCAAATATGACCAAGTATTCCTCAAAACTTGGTCAAGGGCCAACATTCCCCCAACACTCACCTGTGACTCATCTCCAGTCACTCAGGTCTGACCAATTCTTATTCAAACACTTCGAGCTTGGCTCGAGCCACTTCAAACTACTGCATTGCTGCTGCCTCTTGCTCGGTGAACCCCTGGATGAGTGTGTAATTTACTGGTTGGTCGAGGTGCTACTTTGCTGAGATTACGACCTGTTCTAGCTCTACTCCTTGGGTCTCGATCTCTGAAAATATCATGCATGCCTTATCTTGCATGGGTTGGATTCATTGAGTGACCTCCATTACTTGACTTTGAAGCGTGTGAATCTGCTACTAGGCAGTGCGTTGCTCGTGAGACCACTTCATTCTCTCTACGGGTGATAGGGCGTTTAGCCACACCTATAGCTTTTTGGCTTCATGCTTCGCCTCTTGGAGCTGTGAATCCAATTTATGCAATTTTGGATGCTCTCTTAGGCTCTCATATATCTGCGCACTTCTTCTACTTAACTGTTTGCATTCCTCAGTGGGTTCTTTAATCCCTTCTACTGTGCTCCGGGCAGTCATTTCTCATTGGTCGCGCACTTATTGTGGGGTTTGTGGTATGGTATGAAGTTATAATTCCATTACTCTTTGTTGAAGTTGCTGAATAAATTTAGCAAGCTTCATCACTTGGTGTTCTATGGGTTCTTTTTCCTTATGCTCTAAGTTGGTCATAGAGTGGAATGATCTGCTGATTACTTCTTCAATCCCTATCTTCTTCGCAAGCAACTGCTCTTTCTCTTTTTGGATCTTCGCCCTGTCTTCTTCAAATTTTGATTGGATATCATCCTTCTCTTGTTGCGCAGCTCAATGTTTCTCAATGACTTCCTCTTGTGCTTTCTGTAAGGCCTAGGCTACCTACACTATTTATTCCTATGATTTCCGAAGGCGTACTTCAACTGTGTCAGCAATCTTGCAGATTTGAACGAGTTCATCTTCCTCTTCTGTTGTTCCTTCTGGCAGGGGCACAATTGAGACTGCGTGATTAGACTGGAGGGCTTGCTATACTCCTTGGAGCACGATCTCGATTATGTTGTACATTGTCTCTTTATTAGCTTCCTTTTCTTCTGTTATCTCTTCTATGGCTTCATTCATAACTATGATGAGGAAACTGAAGTCATCTGGAGTGAGCATGGTCTACAACTGAGTTGCGGGTGCTTTGGATTTATTTCGGGAGGAAGGTTTTGGAGGCAAACCCTTCCTATTCTTTAGGATTTATACTTCATCTTCTAGCCTCTGTTTGAATTCTTCTAAGTCTTCTCCATTGCCTCCTCGCTCTGGTGTAATGGATGCAATTCTTACATATATGCTGTCTACATCCTGGATTTCCTCATCCTTCTTTGTATTTTTGATTTTCTTTGTCTTATTGGGCCCAGGTGTATCCTACACAACTTCTGGGTTGTCGATGTTAGACATTTCTATGGGGTCTGCTGAAATAAGGAGGTCTGCTGACCATTCCTCAGTGATCTCCTCTAGGTCGTCTTCTGTCAGCTTATAATAAGACTCAAGTTGTTCCTTATGCTCATTAGCGCATGTTGTAATGTATATGAAATGGCGGTCCATGTTGAACTTCATCAGAGGTCGAAACTTGTGTAAATTATTCGGGGTCATGCGAGGCTCAAATTGGATGGAGAGCTTCAAATTGGTGTAGTAGGTATGGAAGACGACATTGAATTTCCACCGCTTGTTCATATCGTTCGAGTACCATAGTGTACTGAACTTCGCGGCTAGTGGTTGAAAGGGGTCAATGTCCAGGAAGGTTTCATCTTTTGGTAGCTCCCATGCAAAAAAATCTATAAGTATCAAGAGCCAGCTAAAATGGAATTCATGCCCATGATCCTGGGCTTTTATGTAGTCAATCTCTAGTTGTTTCACTAGGTACTTCATCCAGTTCATCTATAGTCCCTCTACACACTTCCCTGTGAGGTCTACTACAAAGTCAGATACTTGCATGGGTCAATTCTTGTGTACCAACTTCCCTGCGATTAGTTGACATGCGAGGTGCACTGCGCCACTTTAAATAGAAGCTACCTTGTAGCCTCGCATGACTTTCTCAATATGACCATAGGATTCTTTGATCTTCTGTGCAAGAGAGCGATCCACAGTCTTTCCAGGATAGTAATCATGGAGATTAGGGCCCTGCATGCTAAGCCTAGTGATCTGATTGATCAACACTGGATCAACTATTATTTGATGGTTTAACCATAGGTATCCTCCATGGTAGCTTGCCAACAGTAGCTTCACACAAGTATTCACCTCTTGGTGTCTGTCGAAGTGCGGTATCTTCATAAGGTTCAGCAGGGTGGACTCCGCGAGGTTCATAGTCCACTGCTGAGGGACAATCTTTGAGTTCTTACCTTTCGTCTTCATCAGATATTTATAAGGAGTGAGCATTCCATAAGCCTTATGTTTGCCCAATTTGTAGTCACTAAACTTCAGGGCTACTATCTTATCCTGGTCTTTGCATATTGCGCGTACCCATTTCAGCAAGTACGCAGTGACGAGAGTGTACTCAAAGTCCCTAGGTACATTGTCTCTATTGATCGCACTGCTCATAGGTGGTATGTAAGAAGGTAGGATGGATGGAACCAACTTCGCATTGGCCGTATCATCTTTATGTTTGGTTCTTCTCTATGCATCAGCTTGATATGTTCCTGCTTGAGCAGTTGACGGGGAGGCTTGCACTCCTCTCATCGATGATGCCTGTAAACCTATAGACAATCCTCTCTTTGACATGACTTTTTTGGTTTTGAGTCTAGCGAGTACTTCTCTTACATATTCTTCAGCTACGCTAAATTCGTCGAACATATATGCTCATGGTCAATATCTCAAGTTCTCAAAGTAAGTTAGGTACTGTAAAGAGTAAGAGTAGAGTAATCACTGGTCACAATGCATGTAGTCTGCGGGGTCAAATTATCAATCAACAAAAGTGTCCTCCGTGCATGACGCGATGGAATAAGTAAGCAATTCTATAAAGACTCATTTGTAATGGATATGGGGCTTCATTAACTCTTGTTCTATCCATTATGGTGCAGTCTAATGGTCTGGTGATGAGCCATCAATTATTTTCGATCCATTCAGAGCAATAGTCGAACGGATATATCAGTTTCCAACGACTATATTGCTTTGCCATGACGAAGTTCCCTATGTCGTTGTTATGATATCCTGACGAAGCTCCAATTCTGCAATTTTTCCTTTTGCGAGGTTCCCTCTAGAACCTTCTATAGTCTTTAGATCTGGGCTTTCTTCTTACTTATCTTTCTAGCCTTCTTCCCAGTGAGCTTCATCTCCGTGATCCTTTTTCCATTCTGATTCTTATCCTCATAAGATATAGTCACTTCGCCCTGTCGATATTCTTTCTTTGGATTCAAGGGTAATACTTCTTCATCATATGGAACATGCATCTCAGCCCCCTGTGGTTCTTCTAGTGTTCTTACAACTTCGACATCCGAGTTCATGGTGTCAAATAGCTCTGATTTGTTATCCTATTCTTTCATCAAGTAGGCGATCTTTCTAGTCATGAAATCCATTACATCTTGCTTCTTCTGTTCTAGGGTTTCCTTTTCTTCTTTTCTTCGAATCTGATCTTTCTCAATCAAGGTCTTACCTAACAAAGCCAGAAATGGGGCATTGTTCTCAATAAACTTGATAACTTCAAATTCTTCTTCTATCGAAGTTCCATTGATTCTCAGAGATATCTAGGTAATCCTTCCACATAAGGTTACCAATTTTCCTTTAAATAAACTTATTCCTCCCAATGAAGGAATCATAGCAGGCCTTCCTAGGTTTTCCCAAGTTCTTTCTGTCATAATATTTACCTGTGTTTCCTCATCCAGAACATAGTCTATGTCGAAGTATCCTATTCTTACTTCAATTTTCTCTTTGTTTTTGAAGATTTCTGATAAACTGACATCTTTATGCCCATTCAGAGTTTCTTTCATCTGTATTAATATTTTTTTTGATTCTTTCTGGGGTTCTGCTATTTCTGGATCTGCCTTAGGGTTTTCTTCATGCAGATTCATTCTTTCAATCTTAGCAATCATTCTAGGGCAATCCAATACTTCATGATCCAAATCTTTGAAACAGAGACAACTAGGTTTTCCACCAGGGAATTCCTTATCTAGATGTCCCGGTCGTCTGCAACTGTAACATAGGGTTAATCCTCTCTTCCTTTTAAATGATCCCCAACCTTTTCTGTATTGTGCACCAGGATCATGGTAGCTAGCCTGCAAAAAATTCTTTCTAGGATCCTGCATCTATTTGTTAGTCCAAAAATTCTTTCTATGCATAGGTATAACATATCTATCATTGTACTTATCAGATCTATTCATATCAAGATTTATTTCATCTATTAATGCCCTAGTTTTCAAGCTAGGACAAAATCTATCAAACATACCTAGATTCATGATTTAGAAACAAAAAAATTCACTTATCTTACTTCTACAGAGCATAAAGCTTTCAGATCTAAAAACTTTTAACTATTCTTACCTTTATTAGAACACTAAGCTTGAATATCTTACCTCTTTTCTTCAGAGACTTCCACTTTTACCTTTCTTATAGCACAAAGCGTTTGGATCTCACTTCTTTTTATTCAGATCTATCCTTCCTTTTTTAGCATAGAGATTTTCAGATCACGTGGATTACTGCGCACTAGGGTACATGTCTGCGCATAGAGCTTCCACGGTTTCAGGAGGAATCTTTGCACAAAGCTTCTTCTTCCTTAGTTCCCAACAATCACAGTTTCAAGTCCAAGAAATGAAACCATTTGTTGGCATAGGGGAAGACCCAGGGTTCAACACTACAACAATGCACCAACAAAACCCTAACTACCGACCCTTTCGACAACACCTGTGAAGCAGATGAAGTCTCACCTGAGGTAGAGGCAGGGGTGGTTGCAAGACTCAGGTGTCTGCAACCTTAGCTGGGACACAAAGTTGTGATTATATTGCTTAAAGAGCACTTAACATCAATATTCAATCCTTATTATACTTCACAGATAACATAGAGGCTCACAATATTCACTTAGATCTAAGGTAATTTAGCACTTAGCAACAGTAAACAGGTCAGATATAATATATCAACACTAATCATATTCATACATATCCGATCTATTATTCCTATATAGTTATTGATGCACAAAGCATAAGTAGACCTATATAAATATATCAAAGCACTTAGCCACAACAGGGATAAACACACTAAGTCAAAGCACAGAGCATAACACACAGATTTATGTGGTTCACCCCCACCCTGGGGCTACGTCCACCAACTCTTCTTCTTTATTAGCTTTAGTCAATCAGGATACAACACAGAGCTATCAAAATCCTACTCCGCATAGGATAGGAGATCTGTGCGCACTCTGCCAGATCCTCCTTCCTTGAGTAGATCTAGCATAGAGCTTCCTTACAACCTATGCACTCAACACTTACAATACTTGCACTCATCTTTGCAAGTCAATCACATAGATCAATTCTAGCACTAATCCCTTGGCTAATCTTCTCCTCTACTTACATTGCCTGGATATCTATTTATACATTACAAAAGTGGGCCTAAGTGTGGGTAAACCCATGGGCCGACATCCCTTTCCCATTACATTGTCCCAAAACCCAAAAAGGACCCAAAAAGTGGGCCGAGATCCCGTGATCTCTACTTTGCTTGGCACTCTGTCTTTGACAGGCAGTTGAAGTCCCAAAAATGGTCAAATATGACCAAGTATTCCTCAAAACTTGGTCAAGGGCCAACACTAGTCTCAAAATCAATCTGAAGATATCTATATACCATGGAGTACAATCTAATCTCCCATGATAACTAAAGTCGAATAGGTTCTAGTCCAATGAAAGGGAAGCAACAACTCAGGAAAGCTGCGGCCACATAGTGATGTCTTCAAGTTTTCTACACTATCCGCCAAGGGTGCAAGTCTACATCATGTGAATAAAGGAGTTGAGTTCAAACACAATGAGACATCATTTGATTACCAGTCATTGAGGTATACCATTAACAAACGCGAGACAACCTACCAATAATGAAAGTAGGTATCAAGGCACCGAGTACATTCCTACAAGTGTGAATAAAGGAGTC
>SNQJ01S0155520.1:0-22533 GCA_010110895.2 Picea sitchensis | reverse complement strand
CTTTACACACACAAAACTTAGGGTGGATATTGAAATATTTCATTTATGACCTACATTGATTTTTTTTTTTTAAATGTCATTGGTCAACTTCATTTTGAGCATCTCCTCAAGTTTTTCACTTTTAAAAAAAATTGCACCTCTAAAGACTTGATTAATCAGCACATGATAGATTCTCAGTTAAGATATATCTAAACCATATATACAAACTCTTCAATAGAGAAGATACCTTCCAACCATTATTAATATTTTAAATAAATTTTACATTACATATCCAACTTGAATCCACAAGTGAAAGAAGACATTATTAGTATATGTCTACAAAAGTTGGGGAGAAGACATTTTCACCTTTGCCTTACAGTAAAGGAAAATTGTTTTCAATGAAATTGTGTGCACTTATTGGACATATTGCTTTACACATACAGACTCGCAAGTGAGGAAGCTGACATTTTTCACCTTTACCCCAGGCAAATAGGTTTTTATTGGACATATTTCTTTACACATGCAGACTCACAAGTGAGGAAGTTGACATCTTTCACCTTTACCTTAGGCAAAGAGGTTTTTATTGGACATATTGCTTTACACATGGAGACTCACAAGTGAGGAAGTTGGAATTTTTCACCTTTACCCCAAGCAAAGAGGTTTTTATTGGACATATTGCTTTACACATGCAGACTCACAAGTGAGGAAGTTGGCATTTTTCACCTTTACCCCAGAAAAAAAAAGTTTATATTGGACATATAGTGAAGAAGTTGGCATTTTTCACCTTTACCCCTTACATTTTAAGACAACAAAGTTTTTATTGATTACATTCCAATGTACTTTCGATTTCAAAGTATGGATTTTTTTTTCCAACAAGAAAATTACCCTTTATATATTTTCTCTTAAGAGGAAACACATGTTCTTAACCATTAGGCCCACTCAGACTGTACACATTAGAGTTATAACACTGATATTCAGGCCCTCTAGCCACTTCCTACTACTCAGAAAAAAAATCTTTTCTAGAATAGCCAAAATACAAAAAACTTTGCACATAATCAGAAAAGTCCATTGTAAAAGACACGATACATAATAAACATATTGTCCTTAACAATACTGCTATCACCGATAGAATTCAAATTGAAATAAAATAGACCAAGCTGAGTTAAAAAAGGTTGATAGTGATAGAAGGCCCCTCTTTGCCCTCATTCCAGGTGCAATGGAAGGCCCCTCTTTGCCCTCATTCCAGGTGTTGAACACAAGCTTCCCTTCTGGACTAAAGTGAGCCAATTTTGAAAGAGTATCTGCCTCCATATTTATGTCATCCATTCAACCTATCAAAGAAGCTACTTGCAACTTGCCTCTGTCCTTTAGCCAAACTATGATGATCTTTGAGTCTCCAATGACCCGGATCACTTAATTTTATTTAAAAATTAAATCAAAATGTTTTTTTAATATATATAATGTATTTACAAATTATGTAAAAGATTTTACAAAATGGTTAATATATGTTAATAAATATATATTATCTTATCTAAAAATTAAATCTAAATAAATGTATATAATGTATTTAAAAAAAAWTAATATTTATAAAAAAACATTATTTTTATTTAAAAATTAAATTGAAATTGTTTTTTTAATATAAATGTATATACAAATTATGGTAAAGATTTTGCAAGAGGGTTAATATATATCAATAAATATATATCGACTATTATTTTGTTTAATTTTATACATAAACTATAATTAAATATAGTTATATATATAATTATTTTATATTTTTTATAATATAATTATACATATCAATTTTTATCATTTTTTTTATAAATAATAATTTAAAAATCAATTTATATGGAAAAAATAATATTAAAACATTTTTTACAATCTACCATTTTTTGAAGCCAAAAAGAAACCTACAATAAATCCTCCACAAATCCAACACCGAAAATACGATGGAGGTGATCCCCACAAAATACCATGATACACATGCAATATCCATTAAAATAAAATATCTGCATATAAGGTCAACCGGCACCCCCTGTAGAGCTAAGTGAGATACAAGTCAAATCATCATAGCTAAATCAAATCATCATACCCAAAAATGCTTATGGGAATGGTATTTTTTATTACTCAATATATATAAATATAATATAATATCAAAACTTTTTATAATTTTATTTGAATAATAATGTGAAAGAAATATTTCTTGATCTATTATTTATTTTATTTTATTCTATTTATAATTATTTTATAAATAATAATTTAAAAATGAATTTGAATGGATAGAATAAAATTGAAACAATTTTTTACAGTTTACCATCTTAAAAACTAATAAATTCTCTTTCACAAATAGATTATTATTATTATTATTATTATTAAATACACAACATGCAAATGAACACACAATTGATACTTATTTTTTTTTATAGAAGACCACCAACTGCGTCCAGATCTTCCATGATCCTCCCAGTCTTAGACCATGCTGCTCATAACTCTCAACAGTGGGTTACACCTGAGCTTGGACTAAACTCCACCCAGGTAAAGGGATTCCTAGCTAGGATGAGACAAATCAAACAACTTGAAGGATCTCGTTCCACGAGCCAAATCAAACTAACAACCTACAACCTCTCGTTCCCCACATTCCCGTCCCACCCTAGGAAGTGTGCCCCTTCTCTAATCAACAACCCTTCGGCTGCCCCACTTCCCTTCGAGGGCGTCAGCAACAGGCCGAAAAAGAATTATCAAAGCATTATAGCTGCAATTGGGCTCCCTCAGGAAATCACTTTCCCAACAATTCTCTCACGTGGAGAGAGTTTCTCATGGGCCTGACAACCCGCCTCTTCAAACCCACGGGCCTGACAACCCATTTCTTCAGTTCATTGCTTAAGTCAACAAGTTACAGGCTCAAGTGAAGGAAGCAACATAAAACGAGTATGGAACAGGTGATGGCAACAACATAGATTAATTAAGGAACAATACTGGCTCGAGTATGGTACAATACTAGCTCGGGTACAGTATGAGTACACTAACTGTGACAAGGAGGTATTGCGTACAACTTCTAGGTTGTAGAGGTCGAACGATGGAGGTCTCAGAGTGAAACGATGACAGACTGGTGAATCGTGAAAATGCGAGGGTGACTGGGGAGAATCCTCCCCAACGAACGAATTTTCCCCACATATAACTGCATGCACCCTGATTGACACATGGCCCTCCAGGAGCTCGTTCCTCTCCACTTGTAGATCATTCCCCTTCACATAATAACTTATGATAATATGAGATTTATCCTTGCCTTAGTCTTTTGGAATAATAATATAATATTCCCTTAGAGATAATCCCTCTAGCTTAGCCCCTTTTCTAGGCTCTTATCACCTCCCTTTCCCGTCCTAGTGGAGTTTATTCCCCCATACTGTTTTATCATGGTCGGTCTACACGCAATGATGTATTATATTAATGATATGAGTGTTTACATATACAAAAATAGGCTCAATAGCCTTTAGCATCTAGGCTCTCTGGTCTAATCATCACATAAGCCTCCTAGGTTATAATCACTCGGCTCATCAGCCTATAAAACATATTTACAATTAAACTAAGGCTCGGTCTTGGGGTATTGCATTCCCCTCCCCTTATTTATGCACTGTCTTCAGTGCAATATATAAATACATTTATCACCAAGATTTTTCAAAAATATTCAAAAATATGTGGGTATTATGCCCACATAGCATCCTCGTTCTCTCAAGTTGCATCCTCAGGATTGTACCAGGTCCATTGGACCTTTACTAACTATATGGATCGATTCCGGATCTACTTGATTTTCCGGTCCAATATGCACACCGAATGCCCCTAAAAAGCGCCTTCTTGCTCCACCTGAATCACATTCCAATCAATAACATGATTAGCATCAGGTATATACTTTTTGAGCAATGATACATGGAATACATTATGAATAGACATTGATGTAGGTAATGCAATCCAAGCTACATTCCCAATCCTCTATAGGATTTCAAACGACCTAAAAAGGGGCTAAACTCCACTAGGAATGGAAAGAGAGGGGATAAGAGCCTAGAAAAGGGGCTAAGCTAGAGGGCCTATCTATAAGGGAATATTATATTATTATTCCAAAATACTAAGGCAAGGATAAATCTCATATTACCCTAAGTTCTTATGTGAAGGGGAATTATTTACAAGTGGAGAGGAACGATCTCTTGGAGGGCCATGTGTCAATCAGAGTGCATGTTGTTATATGTGGGGAAAATTACTTCGTTGGGGACGATTCTCCCCAGTCACCCTCACATTTTCATGATTCACCAGTCTGCCATCGTTTCACTTCGAGAACTCCATTGTTCGACCTCTACAACCCAAAAGTTGTATGTAGTACCTCCCTGTCATGGGTAGCATACCTATACTATGACCGAACAAGTACTATACCGTACCCAAGCCAATATTGTTCCTTAATTGGCCCCTATTGCTGCCATCACCTGTTCAATACCCATTTTTTTGTCGCTGCCTTCACCTAAGCTTGTAACTGACTAACTTAAAAACTGAACTGAAGAAATGTGTTATCAAGCTCATGGGTTTAAAAAAACAAAATACAAAGGTGGACATGATCTCCCAAAAATACCATGATACCCATGCAATATCCATTAAAACAAAATATAAGCAAACAAGGTGAATCGACACCCCTACAGAGCTAAGTGAGATACAAATCAAAATCATAACTAAATCAAATCATTATAAAAGTCATAAATATAACAAAAATATGTGCGTGGAATAGGTTCTTCACACATCTGGCATGCCAGATATAACCCACAAAAAATTCTTATGGAAATGGTATTTTTTATTACTCAAAATATATAAATATATAGTATAATGTGGAGACTTTTTATAGGATTTTTTATAATTTTATTTGAATAATAATGTGAAAGAAAGATTTTCCGATATGTTATTTATTTTATTTTATTAGTTTAAATTTTTTATTTTGATAGAAGTAAATATTTTGAACACAATTTTTCTTTTAAATTGTTCTTCATTTTGTAATTCGAGTGTGATTTTTTCAAAACTCTCCACTAATCATAAAAGATGTTTACTAACTATGTAGCATAATCTTAATTATTTAAGGTTTAACTTAAATTAACAAAAAAATCCATGTAAATATCAGTGCTCCCAACCACTGTGAACAAGACTTTGTTGTTCATGTCTTAATACAAGGATGATCTTAATATTTCAATTTTTCATAATCTCAAAGTAACACATTATTGAATGAAAGGATGAAATACTCATATTTTGCAAGTAGAAGAATTCTATATGCCCTTGCCTCGATTCAGCTTAGATTAATTGCAAAAATTAGTGGGAGGATGTTTGTTGTGGCCTACACACTCCTACGACCTGCGCCTGAGGTCACATGGGCCTCCAGACATTTCTAGTGTTAAGGGGCTCAGGCCTGGGGTTTTTTTTTTGGATAGCATGTGTAGTGTTGATTGTAGGGTTTTCGGTAGTAGGAATCCCAAGCAGTCAGGAGGAAATAAGATCTCTGGGTAATCCTACAGAGGTGCAGAGCTTCCCTTATGGAAAAATATGATGACGTGGTGGAATATTCGCCCGAGCTGGGTGAACTGCTACCTTGGATGAGGAAAATTGGCAACCCGCTTTTTCTTGGCTCGGTGGAGCTACTAATTCGGGGGTGGTGTCACCACTAATTAGCTTCGTCTGTTCCCTTCCTGACACAACCACCTGGTGCAATTCGTCTTCTCAGACTAACGAAGTCTCCTTTTCCCCCATACTTTCGGTTTCTCCCCCTCTTCGACCATGAAAAACCTATCTTGGTCATTCTCGGATCCATCAATGTTTGTATGTTCTTCTACTTTTCCAAGGGAGCAAGGGTTTTCCCAAGTGGTACTTATACGTGAAGGACAAGCGAACTCAACCCTAGGTTTTGAAAATTGGGATTCGTTGGAACAAGGTCCGACACTAGACCTGTTATACCCTTACGTAGAGTAAGCCTACTTATTGGATCAACCTGAAGAGTATGTGGAGGGGTTTATTGCAGCTAAATTACAACCCTCAAACTCCAGTGAGTGGTTCTCAGTTTTTTGCGGGGAGCCTAGAAACAACACTTGGTTAACTCATAATCGAGGTTTTACAAGAGCTCCAGAGACAAGGCAAGAGAAACAAAATAAGTGTGTTGGATCTTCCAAGACAAATCCTAATTTTACTCTCATTGATGATCTAAATCTCCCCGGGGTGGTAGAGTTGGTAGATAAAACCTTAGTAGGGAAAGAATATGGCCACTAATTCAGTGAGAAGACGCTAAAGGCATGGGCTACGGAAAATTGAGATGCGTCTTACAACCATTCTCCCAAAATCAGTCGTTTGTCTAGAGTTTGGTTCATGCTTGTTTTCTCAGAACAATCACATACTACGATGATACTTCAAAAACATTGGTTCATCGACTCTTCTCTGATCCTAATGAATCTATGGAACCCTACTTTCGACACTACAAGTGAAAGGATGGAATCCATACCAATATGGGTACGGCTGCCGGGCCTTCCCCCTCACCTTTGGAATGAAAAATGATTTCAAGCAATTGGGAATTTCCTGAGGAAGTTTTAGTTGTAGATATGGGCTTCTTAGAATCCGGTGGCAAGGATTCTAGTTCTTCTAAACATAAGAGAAGGGCTTAGGGAATTCCTTAACTGACATATTTGGGAAGGACTAGGGTTCAAATCCTATATTATGAAGGGGTTCCTTTCCGATGCAAGAGGTGCCATGAGTATGGGCACATTGTTAAGGATTGTAAGTCCTCTATGAGGGAGCGTAGGAACAATCGATGTTCTTTGGAGTACAGATCTGATGGGGAGCACCTAGAAAATTTTTGAGTTAGCTCTCCCTCTTTGGGGTTGGCCTCGGGGGGTACTCCACCATGTTATCCAGATGATTCTCGGATAGTAGAGGCAAAGCTATCAAAAATATAGGAGGGTGATTCGACGACAATAGTCCCAGTTGAGAGAGATGCGAAGTTTTCAGAAGTCTGCTCGGAGGGCGTCCCACAGTTTCTGATCGACAACCTTTTGGGTATGCATCTTACTATCTCTCGACCAACAAATCATTTTCTTAAATATTTTAAATTATCATTGGTAGACCATTGTCACTCCCTTCAAAATATTCCCTCTCCAAACACTTCGGCTTTAATGCCTCTTCCCAAGCCCTCTCAATCGTCCCACCAGTCCTTGCCCAACTCTTCTATCTGTATGGACTCTCCACCCAGATCCCCAGTCTCTCGGTCATCCACAGATTCTTCTTATGAGGATTCTGAGGACTTAATCATTCATTTCCAACTCTGCAACAGAATTATCTCCATTCCCAATGCAGACTACAGAGTTTTGGGCCCAAATTCGGAGATTCAGAAAATAAAAAAGGGAAGAGGTAGAAACTCACATCTCTCCAAGGCACAATCCCGAGCACTGGTTGACATAGCTTCAGGGTGAAAAAATTCAATTGTAGGGGCGCTTAGAGCAGCGAAATCCCCGGTAGGGGTTCCTCCATGAAACTTCTCACCTTCAATTGCAGGGATTTGGCAAGTCCCCAAAGAAAATCCGCACTAAAGCAGTTGGTTTTTTTACACCAGCCCGATGTAGTTCTTTTTCAATTAACTCTAGCAGATGAAGCCACAACTATAAAAAATTTAACTGCCCTCTTCCTAGGTTGAATTTTTCTAGGTCTGGATGCCAGAGGTAAGTCAGGTGCCTTAGTACATTGGATGGAGAGATAGATGTATCAAACTTTTAAACTCATGGGATTTTGACTCTAGTCTAGGGGGATATTTGTTGGTGGAAGGTATTGGAAAGGTGATCAAAATAATTAATGTTTATGGCCCTCATACAAACCTAATCACTTTTTGGGAAAATCTATTTGGTAAAGATCTCTTAAAAAATGATCTTCTAATATTAGGGGGAGATCTAAATTTATCTTTAGGGGAAGCTGAAATTTGGGGTCCCTCAACCCACCCACACAACTAAGCAGGTTTCTTCAATCACCTATTGGCCTCCAATGGCCTCATTGATACAGCTCCATTAAAGTTATTACCCACTTGGAGGAATATAAGGGTAGGGGAGGCTCGTATTGCAAAAAGGTTGGATCATTTTTTGATCTCTGAACCTTTAGCATTGCTTCCTTTCCAATTTCGTCAATGGATTGGAAGTGGAGGCAAATCAGACCATTCGCTAGTTTGGTTTGAAATGGAAGGAGGACCCCAAAAGCATGTAACCCCCTTTAAATTCAACTCCTCTTGGTTAAAATATGAGAGTTTTGAGCACTTGGTCAAGTCTAATTGGACTGACGTAAGGGACTTAGAAGGTACTCCGACAGGTATTCAATTTACGACAAAACTCAAAAGAATAAAAAAATTGGCTATCCCTTGGGAAAAAAACAAAACAGAAAGTAGAGGAACATGAACTCCAAAGTATAGAGGAACAACTGAGGATGTTACAAGAAGATTCGAAGACGGGGTTCATGACAGTATTGGCTCAAGACATTTTGAAAAGGCTTGAAGCCAGGAGTAGACTACTACTGGCGGAACAAGAAGAAACATGGAGACTAAAAAGTAGAGCTATCTAGCTTGAGAACGGAGATGAAAATAAAAAAAAATTCCAAGCCTATGCTAAGGGGAGGAGAGCAAAAAAAACTATTTGGAGCTTAAAGGATTAGGAGGGAAGATCTATCAATTCCTTTGAAGGCCTTTCAAACCTGGGTAAAATCCATTTTCAAACGTTATTCAAAGCAGAAAGGAGAGTAAATATTGCAGAAATTATAAAGGTGACATTATATCTCTCAAGCTTTGTGAATGAACAAGGGAACCAAGATTTATTTGTTGAATTCACTGAAGTAGAGGTTAAAGAAACACTACTTATCTTCCAGAAGGATAAAATCCCTGGTCCAGATGGATGGAAAATATAATTTTTTAGGGGGTTCTTTGATCTAATCAGAGCAGATTTATTAAAAGTTATTAAGCAATCTCGTACCAATGGCAGAATTCATGGACCCTTCAATACTAATTTTTTAGCTCTCATTTCTAAGGTATATGATCCTCAATATTTTGATGATTTCAAGCCAATTTCCCTGTGCAATTGCATTTACAAAATTATTGCCAAAATAATAGCTCATCGACTAAATCCTTTTCTATCGGAGGCCATATCCAAAGAACAATTCGAGTTTTTAGAAGGGCACCATATACATGAGGCAATAGGGGTAGCTTAATAAGGTCTACATAGCCTAAAGACTGCAAGAAAAAAGGGGGAAATCCTAAATATTGATCTTTCAAAAGCTTATGATCGAGTGAGTTGGGATTATATTCGACTTCTTCTTACTCATCTCGGATTTGAAGTCCCCTTCATAAAATGGGTGATGACATCCATATCTTTGGTCTCTTTTGCATTCCTTATCAATGGGGCAACTTCTCCCTTTTTCATATCAGAAAGGGGTCTACATCAAGGTTTCCCCTTGTCCCCACTTCTTTTTCTTCTGGTGGATGAAGGATTGAGTAAAGCTATAGACACAACAGCAAGGGCAGGGAATTTCCAAGGAATTCAAGTTGCACCTCGGATGAGGATCACTCATCTCTTTTTCGTGGACGATGTTCTCATTTTTTGTAATGGGCGGGTGGGATATGCATGAATTTTAGCTGACATTTTAACTCTTTTCTAATTGGCTACATGGATGATAATAAACATCCAAAAATCTACCATCACTACCTCCGAAATGGAAGGAGAGGAAATGGCCATATACCAAAGGTTATTTCCTTTTACATTTCAGGACATCTCAGAAGGGATAAAATACTCGAGATTTCAGTTGAAGCCGAACAATTACAAGAAATAAGACTGGAAATGGTTGTTAACAAAACTAGAGAAAAGGTTAAATGGATGGAGTTTTAGGTGGTTATCTAGAGTAGGCAGACTCACACTGACCAAATCCATCTTGGAAGCCATGCCAATTTATTGGATGTCGCTAGCATGGATTCCAAAAGGGGTGCTAGAAAAATTCAAAAGGATTTGTTCTCGGTTTATTTGGTTTGGGTCTGGAGATAAGTACATCCAACACTGGGCAAACTGGGAAAGTATTGCATTTCCAAAAGCCTTGGGAGATTGGGGGTTCAAAAATATTTTCTCGTTTTCCAAGGCCCTTACGGCAAAGGTATGTTGGTGACTCATTTCAGTTTCTAGTCTGTAGACATAGGCAATCACATAAAAATACATCTCCCCAGATTCAGTAGAATATTGGATCAGAACCCCAAACAAATATGCATCACACTACTCAATTATTTGGAAAGTGATGATTTCGTCATTCTTAGTGGTCGAGAACAACCTTGCTTGGAGGGTACGCAAAGGAAATCATCTTTGTATTGGAGCTGATCCTTGGCCAGGGAGTGGTAATTCACATATTCTGTTAGGGACCTTACATGCACATAGGTAGAACAATATATTGAGATGTAATAAAGGTCAATATTAATAAGGATTTGTAATAAAGTAGAATAAGTCGAATGTAAGAAGACCTAATAGAAGATTTTTCTTCTAGAAAGATCTTCCTTTATATGGTTCTTTTGATAGACATATCTAGTATAAATAGGAGTCGAGGGTATGAGAACCCTAACTTGGATATTATTGTAATAGAGCTATGCTTGACTGGAGGTTGCCCCCTCGAAGAGGCCCGTGAACATTTCCCTCAGAATGAAAGTGCTCTTTCTAGTGTTATTTTGATATCATTTCAGTATTATTGTGGTGTTGTTCTGGTTATATTGTTGCTAATATGCCATTTCTAGCATTTTATTTATGTTCTGCATACTGTATATCTGGAATATTACAAGTGGTATCAGAGCACTTTCCTCGGAAAAAATTGTGGGTTAATTTTTTTTTCCAGGGTAGAGACGTATTTCGACATCTTTAATCCACAAAGATCTGTCGTTACGCGCATAAACCCACGGTTGAGGGATTCATACACTTAGGAAATACATACACGTAGGAAATACAAGTGGTACTTAAGCGCACATCTGTTGGCCACCCTTGTAACCCCTGTTGGTACCCCTTCGAGTGGTAGCACATCAGACAACACCTATGTACGGATTGACCTAGATTACCTGAAGCCCTCTTTAGATAAACCAATCTGTCGCCTGACTGTTATAGTGCCACCGAGAACATCACCTCGGAAGATACTCTCTAGTACCTTGGTAGTCGGGTAGTATGGCTAAGGGCACAGTCTAGCCTCTTTAGTTAGTTCCCTGAGATATTGGGCCGAGTACTACTGTTGGAACCCGCATGTATATCAGAGAGCTATAGCACAGGCGTACATTTACAATCTTTATTATTGTAAATGAGGCGTACATATATATATATATATAAAATATAAAATATAAGATAAGATGAGATATCTAAATTATTATAATAATTACATTAAACATATAAATTCAAAATAAACAATATAAATAAAATTTATAATTATATTATGATTTATGTATCTTTTCAGAGTGTAAGGAATTCTCATTAGCTTTTTCTTTTCAAATTACTAAGGACTTTTCATTAGTATTTTTTTTTTAAAATGTATGAAAATTATATCTATCTATCTATATATATAAAACAATTGAATGAAATGTTTAAATTATTATAATAATTAAATTAAATATATAAATTTAAAATAATTAATATAAATAAAACTTATAGTTATATTAAAATTTATATATTAGTCCAAAGGGGTTAGATTTAATGGTGGAAAGTTAGGATTTTTTCACAGTTGGGCAAGGTTCAATTTCCGTGAGGGTGAGAGCCTAACCTGAAGCCATGGAGGCACCTTGAGGTAGTGGTTGCACCCAGAGAGATATTATATTAAATGATAATGATATCGTGACCTGTGTACACATAAGTGGATCAAAACCCACCCTCATGTCCTTCAATTTAAGTCCCCCAGGTGTAAGATAATCCATAACTTGAATGAGTTTTTATTTATTAGAATTTAAACACATATAATGTATGCGTTTAATCATATATATTATGTATGTAGACATATCATATATATGAGGGATGTTGTATAATTTAATTGTTTTCAATAAAATATGTTTTCCACAACTCATTAATATACATATATATATATATAACATTCAAATCTATCATGCATATGCATATTAATATTAATTTACTAGAATACCATTTTAATTATAAGTTAAATTTCTAAATAAAATTTTATCCATATAGATACATCTTTATAGTTAAAAAATTTAGAATTTTGGCACATCTTTACAATTGGTTGTGCACCCTATAGTTGTGGGTGCAATATTTTGTTTATGGTTTATCTCAATAGACTGTCTTTTTCTTGAAAGTAGCGATTTTATTATCTCCTCCAACTTCAACCCTTATGAAGGCCAAAGAAAATTGTTCCAATAAACATAGTGATTTCTTCACAAACTCACACAAACATATGACTTTCCTCTCAAACTCACCCAAAAATATGACTTTCCTCTCAAACTCAAACATCTACAAGCTTGAAGTTCATCATGTCTCACAATCTCTCCATGAATCTATGAAGTGCATGGTAGCTTCTTTCATTTGTAATTTTCTCAAACTATGACATTTTAAACCTTGATGAGGTCCTATCCTAATTTGAAACGGTTATATGCCCTATTGACTGTGAAATTGACATACTATTCCTCAATATCCCATTTCAATGCGTTTCCCCCTTTTACTTATAACTTCCCTTATGATAATTGTAGGGTTATAGATAATGGACAATTCATCTGCGTTGTGTATGAAGTGTTCCTAAGGGGGTTTGATCCCCATGAGTCATGTGGTCGAACTCACAAAAGGGGAATTGCCTGACCTTTTCCACTGAATTGCCATCCTATGACCTATTTTTAATCGTACCAAACCATGGCAAGTTTCCTCTTCCATTCTCTTAAATGCGTGAGTGTCAATCAACTTTTAATTCTTATAAGAGAATGACAGGAAGCATGCTCAAATTGAGAGCACACATTCCCATGACTAAGTGAAGTAAAAATAGTGTGAAGGAAAACCATCTTCTAGACTTAAAATCTTGAAGGTGGAAGAAAAGTTAAAAAAAAAACACATAATTAAGAAATGTCTTTCATAAAAAGTCATGAGGGATGAATAAAATGAGTTTCTAAAGAGATTTTGATACAGAAAATTCCATGGAAAGATGAGCCTAAATATAACATTCCACCACCATGTTGACTTAAGCTCAAGTATTGGCTAATTATTTTCCTACTATTTGTAAGCCACTTGTATCGGCTAAATCTTTCTGGGTTAACATGTAACATGTGAAACACCGTTCATACAAATGATAAAGAGCAAACTAATTTTTTTATGGGTTCATAATGCAACATATGAAACTTTTTCATTCATAGAGATGATAAAGAGGTAAAATAGTAAGAATATATTTAAATATATTTGTGATGGTAAAAATTCCTCACATGGATCTCACAAAGGATAATGTGTGACATTTTGTTCAAGAAATCTTACAATTCCATTGGTAGCGAGTAGGAATGAGAAATGTATCTGCCCCCTTCAGCCAACAAGTGAGAAAATGCTAAGCTAATCACAAATATTGACTTCCATTTTGATATCAATGAAACACTGTAAAATATTCAGGATACAAAATCAGAATGCAAAGAAAATATCATACACTGTAAATATATGGATGCAAATATATGCTTATGCAACAAAATTTTATAATCTAAACGACTTTCAACAAATCTCAAAAGTAGACCTGCAGTTTAGGATGACAGAAAAATGCAAATAATTTTTACAAAGGGATCATTTCATTGCCAAGCAGATTGAAAATAATAAAGG
Organism: Picea sitchensis; assembly: GCA_010110895.2. Taxonomy (NCBI): domain Eukaryota; kingdom Viridiplantae; phylum Streptophyta; class Pinopsida; order Pinales; family Pinaceae; genus Picea; species Picea sitchensis. The sequence continues at coordinate 8,716 of SNQJ01S0155520.1, read as the reverse complement.
TGATCAACAACAACTCTTTTTCTTCACAATCATCACAGGTTGCTCTGGACTTGATAGAGCAATTTTAGTCCCTAGAAACACAAATATGAGTAAGTACAAAATTTATGTAATTTGAGTATTCTTGCTCCACCTCGAGTTTCAACTACAAAGTAGACAATATAAAAAGCAATAAATTCATTTCCATATGGAAATATCAATCACTATAATTGCATGAGCTTCCTAATATAATTTTAAAATTATGTCTCCCCTAATATAAGCTACCACTTAGCACAATCTGCAATAAGCATCAAAACACCCAATAAAACATAAGTATACAAATTTTAGGGGATCTGTTTAATCAAGTGCATATACCATAGTATAAAGATATGTTAAAATTTAAAATAATATTTTGGAAAAATGAAAACCTTGAGAGAAACAACATTAAATACTTATTGTGACCATTTGTTGGAAATTAATAAAATTATATTATCTTATCTCTTTTTCAAAGGAAAACATCACAAGGAAACAGGATACTTCCTCTATTCATGAATGACATCCTAGTAAACTCTCACTATAGACTAATTGCACCTCACCAGAGGGATTTAAATCCCGGGCACCCTCTTGTTCCATAGAATTATGCCAACAACAATGAGAAGACCTGATTGAGATAACCCCTTGGGATTTTTCTCATTTGATCTCAAAACCCACAAGTGGTTGGCACTAACCACATCCTAACTTAATCAATGTGGGATAAAAAAACAATTTATACATGTCTTATTGCATTAAGAATACCTTTTTAACTAAAAAATTATGATGTGTGTCAGAAACATGGTTTGTTGATCATGAAAAATGTAAACTATCTTGAAATTCAAACACATCCACACTTCATTGAACTACCTGCTTTTGCAATCAACACACTCTCTATTTCTAGGTAGCTCTCTATTTTTAGGTAGCCTTAGAAGTACTTCTACTATATGTAAAAAAACAAAAACAACACACACTTAGACTCTGCTTCAGACACACACATAGGAGGAAAAATGGATAGTAGCTTGTCTCCAGATGGAAAAATTTATTGTTGAAGGTATGTTGATGTTTGAATCTGTGAGGACCGAAACAAAAACCTCATGGGGACATTAGCCCCCCTTCACCATTTTAGAGGTGGTTCTTGGCTAAAATATATATCTTTGAATATCTTGGAGGAGGCAGAGTGCTAGACAACAAACCCAAATATTATTTTTTTGTAGTTTAAGTGAAAATGGTTCTTCAATAACCAAACATGATATTTATGTGCAACAAAAGTCTTTTACAATAAGAAGAGAAAATATTGAGGAGGGCTTCAACATCGAATTAAATTGTGATCAACATCACACACAATATTCATATCGTATATATAAATACATCCATATCTTCTTCATAAAAATAAGAGCGAATGATTGGTCATCTCAAATAAAAAAATTAAGTAAAAAAGGTGTTACCTGCTATATTAAATTATGGAAAAATATAGAGACAAAAATACATAGAGATATAGGCACATTGCCGCAAATACGCCATTTTACGGGAAAATATAGCACATTTAGGGGCCAATATGGTGTCTGGGAGATTAAAATGTTGTTTCTCCATCGTCGCGAGGAAACGGGCCAGATGTGGCTCGTCTTACCGAACAAGCGCATGATGTAAAAACCAAACTAAAGAAAAGCTCAAGCCGGTGACCACGTGTATGTCTTCACGACACATGGATTTGCACGAATGACAAACTCTGTCTTTTGTGGACATTTATCTTTGCTGGGCGTTGGGTGAAGCATCAAGGGCATGTCCAGTGTTGTCCCATGAGGGAGCTCTATATTGTGAGTGCGCCATTTGTACCGGAGTTCCGAATCACGGTCGAGATGTCTTCTTGCTTGCAGTGGAAACATGCAAAGTCTGATTCTTGCCTGCGCTGAGGTGTCTTTCCCCACTTCATCTCTAACCGACCCTCTCATCCATGCACACGTGTCGATTGTGATGCATCATTCTTTGGCAGGTGATTTTGAAAACCCATTCATCCTCGTGTAATCACCTCCTGTTGGCGGTGGGGATGTCCCTCACCGAGCGTACCTTTCTTTTCTGATGGCACGGGTTCCGAGTTGGTGCATGCATGGCAGGACATGATGACTGTACATGAAGAAGGTGGGAACTCTTCACCCGGTTCTTCCTTCAGACAACTTTCAACGTGAGTGTCAGACTCAGTTGCAAGGATTTCTTCTCGCTTCATGCCTGTGGGATTCCAATTGTCCATAGTTGGAGGGGTATGAGCTCTCCTCTACATTGCAGGCTCAGTTACAGTGGCATAGAGTGCCATGCAGGCGACTCTAGCTCTCTGTCGGAGGATAGAATTTGACATCGTGAGTGCGCACTCAAAATGCTACCTTCTCTGTCGATGTGCATTGTGGGTGTGTCGAGCTGAGCCATGACGAGGCTTGCCTCACTCCCATATTATTGCATAGGAGGTGAATGAAAGCCTCCGGTCGGCTTGAGAGGAGAATGCACGAGAGATGGTCAGCCCGGGGAGGTTCAGAACGAGAATGAGCCAACTAAGCCCAGGCTTCCTCACTTTCACATTTTTGTGGGACGGCATCACATGGTCCCTACTTAACTCTTCCATATTGAATGGATGCAATGCTGGATTTTTCACTCAGGGGAGAAGTCCCTCGGTCATAAGTCTACTATAATGGCCTACTACCATCTTTAATTTTGAAGGGATGAGGAGCGGACTTCAACATTTAAGCCTCGATTTAGTGCTAAGCAGAATTAGCGAGTTGTTCTCGTGTCACTTATACGGTGTCATCTTAAAATAATAATTTTTAAAGAGAGTGCGCAATTATTAATGAAATTAGAAATTGATATAGGTCAACCTCAAATATCTCATGCTTAAAACTCAAAGTTGCAAGATACAATCAAAATAAACCATGAAGCAATTCTTTTATGGAGTTTTTATTCATGAAATATGCTCTTCATTACAAAATCTTTGACAACCATGTATGTGTTGAAAATACTCCATGATCATTTAAGAAAAAGATCTTAGAAGAATATAAGAAGAGCACTCAACAACCTTCTTGTTCCAAACTCTGAGATTCAAGCATAAACTATGAAGTGTAGAAGAATAGAAAGAAGGGAGAAAATGGAGATTTCTTTCTTTTGGTCGGGAAACTTGATTGTGTATCCATGGGTGTACCTTCTTCTCGATCTTCTTCCCTACCCTTTGACAATCTTGATTCTTGGACCTTTTTATGAAGTCTCTCTTCTCTTTTAAGAAGAGATTTTCTAACTACTTATGAGTAGTTAGGTTTCTCCTTCTAGAAATTCTCTTACAAGTTTCTTCTTGAAACATTCCTTTAATTAATGCCTCCAATAATTCCTCATTAATGAATTCACATCATTGATACAAGTATATTGTAAATGGTTCCCTCTCCTCTTTTAATAAAAGTTTTAATTAAACTTTTAGTTTTGAAGTCAATTAATTTCCCTTTAAAGGGATGGTTGTGTTTTAATTATCACAGTGAATGATAATAATAAACTTTTTAATATGGAAATCATTCAGATGTTATCTTCATTTTCTTATATTTCCAACTATATAAAATAGGTTTTGATTGTTTGCATCTATTATTTAACTTTACAAAAGGATAAAATACAAGAAAAATAGAAGGGTTAATTTCATTCATTTTCCCAAAATTCCAATTATTTCTAACTTAGTTTATTACAATCATTTCCCATGCTATTCAACAATTTTTGTAAGCCATCTTTTGACTCAAAAGCATTTAATAATGCTCAAAAGGAAAATGATTCTCTAAAGAATAAAGAAACATGCTTTCAGATTTGATCTTTGTGAGCAATTAAGAAATAAAAGGGATACTCAATCATATCTTGGACAACATCAGAGTGAAGTGCACAAACGTATTCCAAGATACCCCAAAGAGAACCAATAGAAAATAATCACATTGAAATCTCAGTAAAATATTGTGACACAGATAATACATAGAGACATACTAATTTGTTTATTGCAAAGAATAAGCGTAACATGTGGTGCACAGTAAGGAAAAATTGTTTCAAGTCGATATAAAGGAACTTGGGAAACTTGATCAACATATAGTGCAAATTTTACCTCTCTTGCCATTCTGGCATTATTAATGCTTTCATGAAAAAGTATCCATGACAGACTGTCTTGTGAACCACAAGAGTTCTAATGAAGCACCAATAGAAACACTCGCATAACTTTTTAACCTATTCTTTTGTTTAGGTTCAGAGCTTTAACCTCCCTAACTTTTTAACCTATTCTTTATTTCGTTCAAACTTTAACCCCCCTTTTATGTAGTAATTTTCTTTTATGGTAGCTTTGAATTTGACCTCTAACAGTGGCGAACATTCCTTTTGAATTTTGGAATAGAAAATCCAAGTTCTATTGTACAACAAGATTTATTACTCTCTGCATCTTGAGGGTTGACTTCTAAAATATACTTCCCCGTCACAATTTTTTGTATCTACATCTGATAAGAATTAAACATAGAAATTGGCTCTTCCTTATCTTCATTTGCTTGCATAAGAGAATTCATGTGTGCATTAAGTTATGATAACTGACCTTACTTCTCATGAAAATGATAAGAAAACTAGACTCTTCCAGACTTGAACTTCTACTTCCTATCAGATGGTCAAGGGTATCCACAAAAGACTCGTCCATGCTCATATTCATGTTTTTTATCACCTTTGAAATGATGTAGGGAATCAACATGATAAGGTTGGGAATTGCAAATTTTTAAAAATGAAACAGGTATATCCTCACTATACTATCCATCTTTTCTTGTTTTTCAAGACCAAAATTGGAAACCTGACTTCCTTATTAATTTGCGTTTCAAAGGTTAACACATCCCCTACATCAACTTTTTCCTCCAAATGGGTTTCTCTACTCTCTTCCAAGAGCCAGTATGATCAAGAAGATTAATTATGCATGCATAGTTCTCATAGTGTAATGCAATAATATTCATATATGGAATTAAAGTATCATAAGCCTTCATGCACTAGGCTGGCATGGATGCACACAGAAAGAACACAAAAAAATGGTCTAGTTTTCCTTTCCTCCCGAGAGTTGCATTTGTTCAAACAATTCAACGACTTGTTTTCCCTTCCCATACTGGGATAAACCTACAATCATTTCATTCCATGTAATCACATGTTGTTTATCATTTTTTTCAAGCACTGTGCATGCATCCTCTTTACTTTCACAGTTAACATACACGGTGTTGGAAATATTAATTATAAGTCATGAGATTTACACTTATGCAGACTCTGTCTGTCATGGGAAAGTAGAGACATTACATAGTCAGACACGACAAGTAGGAGTTTTAGCAGGAGCGTTATTAATGAGTCAATTGTTATCTTTATCTAGCCTTGTTATGCAGATAGAGTCAATCAAATTTATTGTTGTCTTAATTACTTGAGTTGGTTTTGTTCTTCAGTAGTGTAAGAAGTCGAAGAAGTCTGAGAGCACAACATTTGGTTTTGTAAGTTTGAAGAAATTGTTGGAGCCGAAGCTCTACTCAATATTGTTTTGTAACAGTGTGCAACCTCTGAGATGAGTAATATATTTGTGTGTTGATATTTCTAAGTTCTATTGGTTTTTGTGAGTTCACATGATAATAATAGTACAGTGTTGATTTTATGACTAGAAATCGCTTTATTAAGTGTTATCATCACATCACACAGTCTACAACATAGTATTGACACTGCATAGTAAGTCCTGAGAGTTCAATGACATAGAATTTCACTGTGTGGTATTTGCAACTTCACTGCACAGAGTTTGTTTGTGCACTGCAGATATGAGATATGGTATCATAGCATGTTTATCAGAGAAGTTTCATTAGAGTAAGTTTCAATAGTAGGAGCTCTGTTGAAAGGAGAAATCATAGCTTCTACTTCAAATCTGCAACCTCCCACTTTTATAGGGAAAAATTATGAGTTATGGTCCTTGACCATGAAGGTATTATTTCGGGGTCAAGGTATATGGGAGTTAGTGAAAAATGGTTATGTGGAACCAACAGATTAGGAAACATACAATTCTCTCACACACACTGAGAGGGATGCCTTGAAAGATCAAAGGAAGAAGGATGGAAATGGAATGTTTTATATACATCAAGCCATACATGAGAGCATACTCCCAAGAGTTGCATCAACAAAGTGAGCCAAGGAAACATGGGACATACTACAAATCTCTTATCAAGGTATGGCCAAATTCAAGACTTCAAAACTACAAATTCTTAGAAGAGATTTTGAAACTATGTCAATGAAGGACTCAGATTCAATAGATTCATTTTACACCCATGTTATTGGCCTGATAAATCAGCTTAAGTCTCATGGAGAAACCATAGAGGATAGGAAGGTTGTTTAGAAGGTACTTAGTAGTCTTTCTCCTAAATTTGATACTCTTGTTGTGACTTTAGAAGAGAACAAAGACTTGAGTCAATTTAGTCTATATGACCTGCAAGCCTCTCTCATTAATCATGAACATGGATTAAATAGATCAAATATGTCATTAGAAAATTCATTTTCCGTGCAGTCATTTATAAGCCATGGAAGAGGAAGGGGGAGAGAGAAATCTAGAGGTAGAGGAAGGAGTGTTGCTAGAGTAGGACTCAGTAGAAGTCCTGCAAACACTGGTGGAAGAGGCCAAAATCAAAATAATAGTTAGTCAAGTAATCAAAGATTTTATAAATAAAAGATTCAATTCCATTACTGTAAAAAGTATGGACATTATGCATATGAGTGCATGAAGAGACATTATAATTAGAACAAGCAAGATCAAGATCAGTCACACAATGGAAATAGTCCCTCCAACGGTATGTTTATGGTGCGTGTTGAAGCAATGCCTATAATTTCCCCATTTGAATGCAATGTTACTTAGATTTGTTTTCTATTTTGGATAACTCAGTCCAAACTAAATTTACACTTGGAACCAATATCCAAGTCATTGTCTTAGGAAAAGGCAGTATTAATATTCTAACTAAACAAGGGGAGAAAAAAGTTATGCATGATGTATATTATGTTTATGGCCTAAAACATAATTTGATGAGCACATGACAACTATTACAGAAAGGATATAGAATATACATGGAAGATAATCATTGTGTGATTTTGGATAGATATCCAAGTAATCAACTTATTGCAAGAATTCATTTAACAAGCAACATAATCTTTCTATTGACATTGAAACCAACCATGAAGAGAAAAACAACGCAAGTTGTCTATGAATCAAAAGATGCGCACTTTGACACTGCATTTATAACAAAAAGTGAAGAAGTAAGTGCATCTTGTTCCAAAGAAGAAAATGGCAGTGCACGCAATTTCAAGAAAGAAGGCGCAAAGATGCAGACATCATTCCAATCTGAAGTGCATGATGATTCCTGGCTGTGGCTGTAGTGTCCCCAAGGTCGAGCCCTGTTGTAAATCATGTTCTGCAAGGAATTGTAATTATGTTTTATAGGCTCGTGAGCCAAGTTTTTATAAGCTAGTGGCTTATGTGTTTGTTAGGCCAGGGAGCCTAAGTGTTGAAGGCCAGGAGGTTGTTGTTGTATATGTAATCACGCAGAACAAATTAATAAAAATTTGTAAACACCGCCAAGTGTAGATCGACCACGATGAATGAGTGAAGGGGGACTGAGATTCCACAGATAAGGCAAGGGATTAGTGGCTGGAAGGTGGGAAAAGGGGCTAAGTGTTAAGCCTAGGGGGCTTCAGCCTTGGGAATAATATTTTAATATTATTCCAAAAAGGCATGAGAATTTCATGTTTTATCCTAAGTTCCTAACCATGAGGAAGGTGATGCGTGCTGGGTAAACGCATGCAGTTTCCAGGGCGACAAGTGTCATCCCCGACCCATGCAAATAAAATGGCAAAGATGATACATGATGGGGGTTCTCCTCCATTCCACCTGACGGCCTAAGTGGATACAACCTCTGAGCAGTACGACAGATCCAACCTCTGCAGAAAAACCTCATACATATTCTGAACTGAAAAATCTGTGTTCATCTGGAGAATCCATGTGTATCCTCTATCTGAGATCAAGCTTGAGCGTGGGGTCTCTATCCCAAAGTCGTGACCGTGAGCCATTCGTCCATTGTTGAGCCAGTAGGAAAGTCGCATCAGTTTTCCCTATTGATTATTGTGGCCACACAGTGCTGGACTGCATGTGGCTTGTTGGCCAGTGGAGCAACACTCTCTCTAGGAGAGAGAGTGTACAGAGGAAGGAAAGAACTCTTGGAAGGAACCTTGTAGCTGCCACAAAGCCTGGAGACTTCCGGTCCGGCCTGTTGTTGTAACCCAAGGCAAGGGAGGTTAGTAGCCGAAGGACTGTCCAGGTGACAGAGAAGGTGTATACTCCTGGGGTGGAATAGGCATGTGGGGAATGAGGGTCTATGGGCAGTGAGCGTGAGAGGTTCCTGGGAGAGAATCCCATCCTTGTGGATGTGTGTTGTTTCCCTGTAACCTCAGCCTAGCCTAGGATTTCTTGTCTTAGGGTGGAGCTTAGTCCCAGCTCGGGGGTGACCCACTGTTAAGCTGATGAGCAGTGCGGTCTAAGGCTAGGAGGTTCGTGGAAGGCCTGTACTTGGTTGGTGGAATCTACCACTGTTCAAAGATAAGTACCAGATGATGCTTTAATTATGTTTCTGTATCTCTGTGTATTATAATCATCATGTATTTTGTTGTGTATATG
>SNQJ01S0155519.1:0-11358 GCA_010110895.2 Picea sitchensis | reverse complement strand
CGGTTACGCAGGACTGCGCAACTTGAAGTTGTTCTAAGACCTCCTCCTTTTCTTGCTTCAAGGCTTCTGTAGCATGTTCCTTTTCTTCTTGGACTCGATGAAGTCGAGCCTCTGTTGCATATGATAGTCTTCGTAATTGGGAGTGCTCATCCCCCAATTTTGTAATCTTCGACGAAGAAGGCGCAGTAGGTATTGCACGGCTCTAATGGATCACTTGTTGTATCTCCTTCATCTCCTTGTCAATTCTTTCATACAACGTCTCTTGATTTTCTCCATATCGCTGCAAGATATCTTCTGAAGCATCCTCCATGGTTGCGATGATTAGATCGACATCATCTTCTATGAGAGTGGACTTCATCTTGGGCTTACTGGCACACTTCTTCTTTCTTGTTGAGGGTTTCTACGAAGAAACCTTCCTTTTCTTCGATGTTTCAGCCTTAGTAAGGGGATCCTTCAGCGGTGTAACTTCACCCTTTCCTTTCTTTTCTCCTTCTTCCCCTCCTCTTTCTTGATTTACTTCGTCTCCTCCTCCTCCTTCTAGTGATTCAGGCCCACTTTCCTCCAAGGTGTTGTCCTCCTCATCAGTCTCTATGTTTTGCACTTCATCCTTTTTCTTGTTTTTATTCATGCTCCTCTGCCTAACATGCTCGACCCGGGTGACCATGGGGCTTCCAATGATGTCAGGGTAGGAGAGTTCTGCATCGTCAACTGGTACAAGGAACTCTATCGACCATTCTTTAGTGGTCTCCTCCATATATTCGTAGGTCATTTTATAATAGGACTACAACTCCTCTTTGCTCTTGTCCCTACCCGCAGTGATATAAATAAAGTGTCAATCAGCGTGAAACTTTGCTAGTGGTCTATACTAGTGCAATGTGTTCGGTGCCATTTGTAGGAATACCTCAATAACATACTTCAACTATTGGTAGTAGGCATGGAACACAATGTTTGACTACCACCTCTTTGACAGGTCATTCGTATACCACAAGGTGGAGAACCTTGTAGCCAACAACTCCGATGGATCAACTTCTGGGAATGACACTCCTTCTGGCATCTTCCATGCAACAAATGTGATTAATACAGGTAACCAGTTGAAATGGAATTCATACCCCTGATCTTGTTTTTCACGACAGTCTTTCTCGAGCTCATTGACGAGGTAACTCTCCCAGTTCATTTACATCGCCTCCACGCACTTTCCTATGAGGTCTATTAAAAGCACAGTGAATTGTATCAGACAGTTCTTTTGGATGAGCTTGCCAACTATAAGTTGGCAAGCAAGGCACACTGCGCCATCCTGGATAGAGGCTACCTTGTAGCCTCGCTTTCCTTTTTCTACATATCCATAATCCTCCTTTATGCATTGTGTCAGGGAGTGATATGAAGTCTTCCCTGGGTAGAACTATTGAGAGTCTGTTCTCTGCATTCTCAGTCCTATAAACAAGTGGATCGGCGTCGCATCCACAGTGACGCTCCTGTCAAGCCAAAAATATCCCCCATGGTATCACGACATAAGGAGCTTAACACAAGTGTTAACCTCCTTATATCGGCCAAAGTGAGGGATCTTCATTAGGTTCAATATCATGGACTACGCCAGCTCCTTAATCCATGATTGGGAGACTATGTGCGGCTTCTTCCCAGTTGTCTTCATCAGATACCTATGTGGCGTGAGCATGGCATAGTTCTTTTTATTGTCGAGATTAAATTCATTGTTCTTTAGAGCTAGGATCTGTCCCAACTGGGTTCTAACTACATGTATCCCCTTCGGGATGTACACAGTGATCAACGTATACTCAAAATCAGGCGGGATATTGTCACGGTTAACCTCACCAGCCAAAGGTGCTATGTAATATGGAAAGACCAATGGGATCTTCTTCTCGTTAGCCAGATCGTCATGGTGCTTTCTTCACTTCTCAGTAGCATGGCTAGAATGACATCCAGTCGAAGGGAATGCTTGCAGTCCCCTAGTCGATGATGCCTGTATTCCTATAGACATAACTTTCTCAGCCATGAGCTTCATGAGAATCTACTCCACAGACTTCTCTAACTCACTAGGTTCGCCTGACATTCACACTTATAAACAAATAGATCGGTTAGGAGAATGGACAAGTGACGTAATCAAATATATATCGAGGTTTAGAAATCAAAATGTGATACACAATCAATTCTCTAGTAGCTCGGGTAATCATAGGTGGAAAAGAGTGGTCTCGACGTAGTGTTCAACGAGTTAAATAAGAAAGTGTCATAATGGATTCCTCCAACAGGAGGGAATGCATCCATGAATGTGAATTCGTCCGTTATGGCACAGTCTCAACGGTCCATTTTCTCATAACTGTGTTTTTTATCCATTGTGGGGCATCATTCTAATGGTTGGCGCACCTCCAACGGTCATATAGATTCGTCGTGGCGAATTCCCATTCTGCGTGGTTCTTCTATTCCAGCGAGGTTCATGTTCTATGGATCTACCTTCTATGAATTCTTCCTTTTGTTTTTTGTATCTTTCTGTAGCTTAGATTTCTTCTTATTGAGCTTCCTGGCCTTCTTTCCTGTGATCTGAGCTTCTCTAACAATTTCTAGAATCCTCTTCCCATTTGTATTCTTATTCTCCTATGTTGAAAGGACTTCGCACTGTTGATGTGCTCTTACAAATTCTGAGGTTAATGTCCCTTCTCTTACTATTTCCTGGTTCTCTATACTTATTTCTTGCACAGACAGGTTCTTCAAGCCTTCCTACGTTATTTCAACTTCGACAACTAATTCTTTGGCCCTCTATTGCTTTGAATTATCCTCTTGTTCTTCTATTAGTCACTCTATTTTTTTGGTTATGAGGTCCCTTAGTTCTTGCTTTCTCTGTTCTGTAGCTTCCTCCTCTACTTTCCTTCTGATCTGATCCTTCTCAATCCAAGTCTTTCCTAATAAAAGTGGAAAAGGGGTGTTATTCTCAACAAATTTAATGACTTTGAATTCTTCTTCCATCGATGTTTCATGAACAATCATAGGCATATTAGTAACTCTTCCACATAGGGTTATCATATTTCCTTTAAACAAGCCTATTGTTCCTAATGAAGGTACCATAGCAGGCTTTCCCAAAATTTCCCAAGTGCTTTCTGGCATAATATTCACTTGTGTTTCTTCATCCATTACACAATCTATGTCAAAGTATTCTATTCTTGTAACTATGTGATGTTTTTTCTTTCAAGATCTCTTACAAAATAACATCCTTGTGGTCATCCATTACTTCTTTTAACTGTACTAACATAGTCTGAGATTTCTCTAATTCTTTCTCTTTCTGATTCTCTAACATATCCTTAGTAGCTTCACCTTATTTATAGTTTTCTTGTCTCATGTTCATATTTTCAACTTTAGAAACCATCCTTGGGAAATCCTCAACCTCATGACCAATAACTTTACAATAAATACAAATAGGACCTATACCAGGGCCTTCCTTAGCAATATGTCCTAGTCTTTTGCATTTATAACACAGTGACAATCCTCTCTTTATTTTAAACGAGCCCCAACTTTTTCTGTACTTCGCACTGGGATCAGAGTGTTCGACCTACAATCTGCAAAAATTCTTTGTAGGTTCTTGCATCCACTTTTTAGTCCAAAAATTATTTCTATGCATAGGAATAACATATCTTTCTCTATCTCTATTAAATTTATTTAGATAAACTCTTTCTTCTAACTATACCCTAGCTTGCAAACTAGCACAAATTCTATCAAACATACCTAGATCCATGTTTTTGAAGCAAAAATTTCCACTTATCTTACCTTTACCAAAGAACAAATATTTAATATCTTACCTCTTTTCTTTAGATTAGGTTTCTTTCTTAGCACAGAGCTTCCTAATTCAGAATACTGCATACTACAACAACAGATCTATGCACAGAGCTTTCTCTTCTCTTCAGTTCCTAGCAATCATAGTTTTAGGTCTCGGCATACAAACCATTTGTTGGCATAGGGGCATACCTAGGGTTCAATGCTTCAACAACACACCAAAAAAACCCTAACTACCATCCCTTTCGGAAACACCTACGAAGCAGATGAAGTCTCACCTGAGGTAGAGGCAGGGGGGTTGCAGGAATCAGGTGTCTACAACCAAGCTCGGACACAGATCCGTGATTACAACACTTAGAAAAGTACTTAGAAGATAACATGAATTAGTTCATGAGTCTCATTCACATCTCAAATTAAACCCTTATTACAGTTCAACGCAATAACAATATATATCTAGCACTCTCAATCACTTATCACATAGAATTAGTTCAGATCTAGCATTCATTTATCTATAATACCAGTAAGCACTAAGAAACAACATCAAATGCATTCATCATACATTATAACAACAACATTAATAAGATAACAACATAATTTACATCGCTCAAAGCACATCAAGACACAAGATATGCGTGATTCACCCCAGTGTGGGGCTACGTCCACCAACTTCTTCTTCTTCTTTATTATTCCTCAATCTTCTTACATTCAGTCGCTCCTATGCACAAATCCACAGACCCAAAATCCGCAGAGGATAGGAGATCTGTGCGCTTCATGCCATATCCTCCTTCCCAAAATTAGGTCAAGGCATAGAGCCAACTCCTTAGTAACACAGAGCCTTACTTTACATAATTTTCTTGCACAAAGCCACTTACAACAACTTTCACCAAGCCAACATTAGCACTTACAACATATTGTGCACATAGACAACCACCATCGCCCTTATGTCACTTAGCTACTTATTTATAAATTTGTAAACCCATGGGCCGACATCCCTTAACCCATCACATAACCCTAGTAAACCCTTTGTTGGGTCCACGATCCTGCAAAACAAGTGATATACCATGATCTCAACTCCTCCTAGGCACTCCATCTTCGACCAGCCTTTCGAAGTCCCAAAAATGGTCAAACATGACCAATGTTCCCTCAAAACTTGGTCAAGGGCCAACAATGATGGTATCTTCTAGTGGAGGATTTGAGATGATTAAGAAAAAAAAAATAGTTCCCCATCCTTTAGAAAGGTACTTAGGGGGTTGGGTGTCTAACAAAGTGGTATCAGATAAGGTGACAACACTTGGCCTACTTGGGCTCATGAAAGAGTCAAATAAATTTTATTATAGAACTTTGAGGGGGAGGGAACCCTACCCTACCCTATCCATAAGAGATTATTTAAAATTTACTACTGAAAAGAGTAATGAGACATTCTGCTATTTTTACATGTCTAAATATGAATTGTATGTTGTTGTTATATGCTAAATGATGAAGTTGATTTCACCTTACAAAATTACATATGTTGTTTATAAATTAGTTTATAATTAACCAATAGAAAATGTTGTTATCAACACTTAAACAGTCAGTGGAAACCAAGGAAAACTACAACATAAAAAATGATGTCACATCATGAGATGGGAGAGAGATCCCATAAAAGAGAAGAAGAGTCTAATGAAAGGAGAGTGGTGAAAACCCATAAAGATTTGTCTAAAACTATAAGAAGCCTCATGGTAGAATTACAAAGTTTTAAAGCAGACAATGAGAGGCTCATAAAAGAACAAGAAAAGAAAACTGAAATAAATGTGGTTTTGTTGCAAATCTTGTCATACATATAGAGGCAACTACAACATGGACCAACATCCAGTAATGTGGATAGACATCAGAATAAGAAAACCCAAAGTCCACATAATATACAAAAGCATGGCCCTAAAAATTATAAAAATGAGGAGAAATGCCTTAAAGAAGGCCCAACATGGAGCCAAAAGGCATGCTAACCTCAAGGATTCATCAGAAGAATCCTCTAGTGGGGGAACTAACAACTCCAAGGAAATTTCTATCAATGAGACTAGTTCATATTTTCAGAGGAGAAGAAATAGGAGGAAACATTCCAAGAGACATGACCCTAGAGAGTTTAAGAGAGCCAAACCACCCACTTTTGATGGAGAAATTAAAAATGGGGAAGAAGAAGAAGAAGTTTGATTGCTTGGCTTAAAGAAGTACTTCAAAGTCCATGACTACTCTAAAAACTTAAAGGATTGAACAGGCATTTTCAAATTGAATGGAAAGGCCTCCATTTGGTGGGAGGACCTTAGGAATGTGAAAGGGATTCATGATAAGAAGTTTTCATGGAAACAATTTGAGAAATACTTTAAGAATAAGTACATGTTTGAAAAGTACTATGATGAAAAGACTAAGGAGTTCTATGAACTCAAGCTAGGACAACTCACCATAGATGAATACATCAACAAATTTATCGAGATGATGAGGTATGTTCCCTACATAAAGGATGAAAAGGTGAATATGTAGTGATTCATTAGTAGGATTCCTCRGTCCTTCTGAGACATAATTGATTTTAATTAACSTAGTACTTTAGAAGAMATTATTCGGAAGGTAAGGTACTGCTATTATAAATTCAAGAACAAGGTAGAACCTCATAAGGAYCAAATGAATAAAATWAAATTGGGATTCAAGAAGAAGGGGTTTAAATCCTCAAGATTTAAGAATCATGGGAAAATATCTAAGATGATCCTTCCTAATAAGAGTGTGTATTAACAAAATTTTATATATCAAAGTGGAAATAAACCCTTTGGGTCAGCCTCAKGAAAGACTGATAATATAAAGAGACAACCCTTGAAGTTTTGGGGATGTGGAGAAGAACATTTGTTAAAGGAMTTCCCACATAGACAACAAGACAATAGAAGGGTCTACAACATCCAGGAAGCTACCACAGTCAATGATGTGACTARGAGTATTCCACAAATTTATGCATCCCTAGATAATAGACAAGCTAACCACCAATCTTAAATGGTGGAGATGGAAGGTATCATTTCCAATCATCTTGTTTCCATTTTAATTGACCTTATTTCTAATTTGAGTTATGTTTCCCCACAAAATATTGACAAATGTAAATTGAAGCAAGTAAAACATTCTAAATCATGGCCAGTACAACTAGCCACTGGAACAAAAAGAAAGGTAACATAAGTCATACCAACATGCCAATTCATTATGAATGGGTTGTCCACCCAATAAAACATAAACATACTCCCTTTAGGATCTTATGACATGTTGATTGGAATGGATTGGTTGGTGTTGGTGCACATAGGGAAAACCCAAGGTTAATCATCAATATACCAACAAGACCCGTAGACACTGGCCCTTTTGGAATCACCTACAAGCAAGTGAAGTCTCACCCAAGGAATCGAGAGGGGATACATGAAACAAGGTTTTGCAGCGATGAAGGGAAGTGAGGAATTCAACATGTATTTACTATGTGTTTCATTTTCATCACTTAATAGTTACTTATCATGCAACATTCCCTATGTGTGACATTACTTTACTTGACATTCATTCATCTACTAGTCACTTTAGTGCATGATATTATAATGACATATATGAACAATCATTCATAATACTAAGATTTCATCATCGCTACGCAATATCAATAACATATTCATAAAAAATTCAACAAATTTATGTTATCCATAACACACACATAGCATCACATCAAGACACAAGTTTTAATGTGGTTCACCCCAATATGGGCTATGTACATAATGGTTGGCTTCTTATATTATTCATTTATAGTCTTCTTACAACTGTTCACTGTGCTTACAAAAAGGTGAAAAAATAACCATTACTCAAACCTACCTAGTCGTTATGTTGTAGTGCAATTCTCATTCCTCATTCATACCTCAANTCATTCATAATACTAAGATTTCATCATCGCTACGCAATATCAATAACATATTCATAAAAAATTCAACAAATTTATGTTATCCATAACACACACATAGCATCACATCAAGACACAAGTTTTAATGTGGTTCACCCCAATATGGGATATGTACACAATGGTTGGCTTCTTATATTATTCATTTATAGTCTTCTTACAACTGTTCACTGTGCTTACAAAAAGGTGAAAAAATAACCATTACTCAAACCTACCTAGTCGTTATGTTGTAGTGCAATTCTCATTCCTCATTCATACCTCAAAAATGTTCCTCGAGACTTCTCCAAACCTTGAATAATGTTAGGATCCAATCTTAACCCCTCTTCATGGGTCATTAGTTAGTGGGATATGTTTTCTATGTAATAAATGTCAACATTAGTTGATAAGACCAATTAAATAAAGGATAATAAGTCAATGTAAGAAGACCTAATAGAAGCTTCCACTTTTAGAAAGATCTTCCTCTAGAAGTTTCCTTAGAAGGTAGAATTAGTATAAATAAGAGTAGGATCTATTGGATATTTTTTCTTGAATATTATTATAATAGAGCTCTGCTCTGATGGATTTTCCCCCCTCCAAGAGGCAAGTGAACATTGCTATCATTAATAAAGGTGCTATTTCTTGTGTTATTCTACTATTATTCTGATATTGTCCCGGATATATCATTGTTGTTCTACCATTGCTTGCTAAATATTTGTGTTATGCATATTTTATTATATCTAGAATATTACAAGTGGTATCAAAGCTCTCTCCAAGGAAAGGCTTGTGGGGTAAAATTTTTCAAGGAAGAGATGTATTCTAGTGTCTCTAAGCTATAGATATATTTTTTTATGCACATAAACCTATGTTCGGGGAGTCATATACGCAAGAAATACAAGTGGTTTTTAAGAACACATATTTTTTCCACCCTTGTAACCCCTATTGGTACCCCTTCAAGTGGTAGTGCGTCAGACAACGCTTGTACACGTATCGACCTAGATATCCTAAAGACCTTTGTAGATAAACCATTTGGTCACCTGACTGCTATAGTTCCATCGAGCACAACACTCGAGAATAAACTCTCTAGTACATGGCTAGTCGGGTAGTACAGATAAGGGCATGGTCTAGCCTCCTTACTTGGTTCCCTGAGATATTGGTTTGAGTACTATTGTTGGACCTCAGGAATATCTTGGAGAGATATAGCACATGGTAAACCCTTGTCTATAGAGCCCTTGAATACCTTAACCCTTGGGAAGGAAACATAAACTGAACAAACAAGATCTATTGGTGTGCAACTGTGTCTCCTATATTCTAGTTGCAAAATTCCTACACATTTCTTCATGTCAAGCATTTTTTCCATTTTGTCACCACATTATTATTCATCTCAAAGTATAACTCCACGTGAGTAAAAAAAACAAAAAATTGGGGCTTTTCATCACCCTTATTTGTAACCTATCTCGTTGCATTCCTCTATTCATTTTGATCTGAGTGGTACCCTTCACTTTTAATAAAAAAAAAATTCCACAGTCCCACCCTTTCTGAGACACCCTTATTGAACACCTATCCCATTGAACTCCTCTCCTTGTCTTGATTCCCCAAGTACATATCACTTTTTGTGGCCCCGAATTCTGCCCCGACCACTGCCATGCCAACCACCTGAGATCAGACCCAAGAATACTGGGATACCAGGTTTTCCACCTTAGAAATGAAAATGAACTCCCTCCACGATAACCCCCACATCAAACTCCAATCTTCCTTTGATCCATTAGTTGAAAAAACCATCTTGAAGGCCCTGCACCAATTCACTCAAGTAAATAATATCGATCCCAATGTAGAGGACCCTCAGCAGTCCCATTTTGAGCATACTCACTCATCTCACTTCACTTGGGGTTCTACACACTCTTGGAATAAGGTGCACAAAGTTGACATGCATAAATTTGATGGCTCTAACCAACATGGTGGGTTTCTCAAACGAAACAATACTTATCCCTTTAGAACATTTGGGATAATGAGACCAAACTCCATGTAGGGGTTTTGTACCTAGATCAAGAATGGTGGAAGTGGAAGCAGAGGCATAATAAATGTTTTCCTATCCCCCCCACTTGGAGCATGTTCACCAAAGTAGTTTGTGCCTATTTTGATCGGGAATTTCATTTATTGGGCAAGCTCATAAAGTTGTGCTAAACTTGCTCAGTATAAGACTTCATCACCACATTTAAACAATTGGATATAAGAACTAAGGGATTATTTGATGAATTTTAACTTGAATGTTTTATTAGTGGTTTAAAGGAAGCCATTTGGGCTCATGTGAGCATGGATCATCCTATTACCTCATTGTAGGCATGACAATTAGCATGCGAAGAAGAGACCATCCTTCAAGCACCACCCTTGAAGGATCCTCTTATCACCTATCCTCTCCCGGGGGCTACCCCTACTTTGACAAAACCCTTAAAGTTACAAAAGGTCTCTCTCACTGAAACAATGGAATGTCGCAAGCAAGGACTTTGCTACTATTTTGATGAAAATTATGCAACGGGGCAACAATGTCAAGAAAACAAGTTCTTCCAAATTGATGCAGTTGTTTCCTCTCCCTATGAAGGAATCCCATCCGATGAAGCTCTGAACCCATAGGTGGCCCAACCAAGAGATCATGCAAAAGATTTAGTTGTAAACCTTGTGGAATCAACAGACCTAATCATATCACTTCATGCACTCTCAGGTATTTCCACTCTGCAAACATTGAATATCAAGGGCTACATCAAACATAATCCTGTTGTGGTATTGATTGATAGTGGTAGAACCCATAATTTTAATCATCACAATCTTGCATATGAGATCCATTGCTTTGTTTTCCCTATTTATAATTTTCAAATTCTCATTGCTAATGGGGGTACTATGAAGTGTGGGGGGTGTTGTGAGAATGTCAAACTCAAAATGGATGATTATCATCTGAAAACTCACATGTTTCTTATTTCCATGGGTGGGTGTGATGTTGTGTTGGGCTTGGAATGGATTCGCACTTTGGTACCAATCACAATGGATTATCAAGAATTGTATATGAGCTTCCACCAAAAGGATCACACCTATACCCTTTGAGGTCTTCAAGCAGGCTCCCCTGAAATCATCAGCTCTCACCAAATGGAAAAATTATTGAAGTGTTGATAGGTGAGACTTCAGCCATGAAATTTCCGAAGTAAGTGTCCATCCCTTAGACTTCAGGTGAATCAGCCGAAGGTGTATATGGTTCATTTGGGTCATTCAAGTCTGTTACCGTGAAATTGAGGTAACGCTCACGATTCACTCTGATCTTGTTGGGCTTACCGTTTTCTGGAAGCCATAAGTGAGACCAGTCCATTGCGAAGTAACCATGTAGCTGCTTCGACCAGTCCCTACTCAAAAACAGACCATACANGTGTTGGGCTTGGAATGGATTCGCACTTTGGTACCAATCACAATGGATTATCAAGAATTGTATATGAGCTTCCACCAAAAGGATCACACCTATACCCTTTGAGGTCTTCAAGCAGGCTCCCCTGAAATCATCAGCTCTCACCAGATGGAAAAATTATTGAAGTGTTGATAGGTGAGACTTAAGCCATGAAATTTCCGAAGTAGGTGTCCATCCCTTGGACTTCAGGTGAATCAGCCGGAGGTGTATATGGTTCATTTGG